>DVQP01000423.1:0-23383 GCA_018231745.1 Danaus eresimus
ATAAATAGTTGTTCGATGTCAAATAAATATTTTCTACATGTATGTATTATAATTACTAATTGCTTGTCTTATGTCTAACCTACAATATGACATTTTTTTCTCACGTAACTTATATCTTAATTAGTTATAAGGATTGATTTTGATTGAGAAGTTACCACAGATAAAGAAAAAAAAAGGTTCAGTACACATACAAATTTAGAACAATCACTGAGCAACATCGCGTTTATTTATACTTATTATCTTGTTTCGCTGCCTTTAATTCATTACGTTCGAACAGATCAAATAGTTAATATGTTGCTATGTGATGTATCTTATTGCTGTTTGTATTATTGACAAACCGAATAGGGAAACTTACTTTGAACAGGGCCAATATTAGTGTATTGATTTTTTTCTTCTTATTTTCTAACAGGCACGTATTTTCAGTTTTTTGGTCTTTAGCACGCGCCATTTTCTCTGTTTCGTCTTTGTGATATTGCAATCTGCAAAATATATTGATTTTTGTTTTTAATAACATTTCTAGCGGTATTAATGAAGTACATTTTGTTTATGAACACAACCAATTTCATGACACCAACCATTTGTATACAACTTTAATCTTTAGAAACTCTAAGCAATATCAAAGTCTACTCAAACACCAAACAAGTGCAATGTTTAACTGACTCTTGTCTAACTTGTCTTTAACTTTACGGCGTCCAATAACAGTATTAGTCAATATCGCCTGGGCTGAATTTAGTTTCGTTAAATTTCGCTAAATACACAAAGTAGAAGCAAATTGTAAACTTTAAAAGTATAATGGGAGGAAATACGGGCGTAAGCTTTTATACCAAACCTGAAATCCATGATATCACAATGTTTGCATTTTTTTGGGAACGGTTCATAGGTGTCGCGGTCGCTGGGCGAGCTGCCGACTGCAGACAAAATCAAGTGGCCATAATTACACTCGCTCGGCGATAAACACAAACACACAGACAGACATTCATTATGCAGAACTCTTAAGGCTAAACTCTTATAGGGCTACTTCGATCACTTCACTCGGTGGCGAGGTCGGAGCGTCTCGCCTTCTACAACGGCTCGATACAAAATCAAACGGGCTCGGAATCGACTCACACCTCTAGGGTCTGTAGTGTGAGCATCTTAGTTTACGTTACTTGGAGCTAATAGCTGACCCGGTGCGGGTTGTGCTTGTTACGCTGCAGCAAAGAGACGAGCCGCGGTATTATGGGCTGTGCGCTTCAACTAGACAACATTCAAATTCGAAACAACGAAACAGGCTTATCCTTATCAGTACACAGCAAAGCGTTATGAAATTTGCATTGTACTCTCTTCAATGTTGGGAACCAATGGATACAGTGTGGAGATTGTTACAGGTCATCAAGCTAGTGATGTTTAGTGATGGGGTTAGAGTGATATATCGATAGTTTCCGGTCACAGCCTTCTCTTAACTTTAAGCACAGTGAAGTTACATAGGATCATTTATCTTCGACAGTTTATAATATATATAAATTCGCAAGCGAGTATTAAGCATATTTCTATAGTTTCATATTCTCTTAATTTATTCAAGTCTATGCTAATTCTTTTCACGTTGAAGGGACCAGTGAGAGACCTCTATATAAATGTCAGGAGTCAAATTTATTTGGTAATGTAATATTTTATTATAACAGTAGATTGAATTGATTAATTAAATGAAATTTATTTTGAAACATGCTCATCTATTGGCATGCAATACAATTTGTCCCAATACATTATTGTATATAGATGTATGTAATACTTTAGTTATACTTAAATATGTCGTAAAATTTTGGGTGAAATAAATCTGCCTTATCCGTTTGTAGCCTTATTTACAATATTACATATATAACATAAGTTGTTTATAATGTTGGCCCATTCAACGAAATTATTTTAGGTAACAATCTGTACTGGACGATTATTTTTATGTTTAAATTATTTATGAATATCAACTCACAAGGCTCAATGTTGTTTTGATGTTCGAGTAAAATTCTTTTTGATGACTTCGATTGTTTCGAGTCAATTTGAGATATTCTGAAAATCAAAATAATATATAATATTATTCTGTATGTTAAATAGATAGAGTATAATTAATCTTCTTGTAAGGATTTGAATAATATTATTTTGTATGTTAATATTTTTATATACATTCTTATACTCACTCGTTTTGTAAAGGTGGCGGTGGGTTTGTGAATATCATTGGATGATTTGATAACATACTTTTGTCATCTGTAAAATTATTCTGGACCTCTGAAAAGATATTTATAATTATTATTTAGTTTTCAATAGCAAGGTTTATTTATATACTAGTGAATGCGTTCTTCTTTGTCCGTGTTTATTCAGTCGATATATTAACCAATTGAAATCTAAAAAATTTCTCGTAAAATATGATCTATGTGAAGGTTCGAGATCCGTTTCGTAATTAATTCGTGAAAGACCAACAGACACCGATACAGCGGGATATTATGTAGTAAAGCTTTAAGGAGTATTGCTTCATAGCTTTTGTGAAATTTCAATGACTGTCAGTATCAGAACATTGTTGTGAAGAGGAATTCTTGTTCTTGTTCTATTCTCTATCGCATGGCAATTATTTTAATAAATAACATGACGTAAAACAAATAGGTCATTATATTTTGGGGTGTTTGCGACGAGCAATGCGACAACATTGCCAAAGATTTTAACTTTGCAAGTTATTCCATAATTTTTTATGTAATATCATGAATTATTCATAGTGTTTAGCCCAGAACTTATACAGAAAAAGGCAAGGTTGGAGGTGTATGCTTGCTAACATTATTTCAAGCTATGATATAATTATCTGGCCTATTTACCAATTATTTGGTCTGTTGCTCAACAGATTATTATTACACTATAGCAAGATATTGAAATAGTTTATATTTGGGTAGTGTTAGCAGTTTTCTATGTTAAAGTGGCATACATTTTATATTGAATATCTTAGTAATCTAACAGCAACCGGATCATCTTTCACAATAACAATTTTTTATCGGCTGTAAAAGATCTATAGATTTAGAACTATTTAAAATGTATTAATTTCCCTTCGAGGTCATAAAATGTTTCTATTAATATTATAAAAAAAATCGCAGAACTGTTAATTTAAGTAAAAATAAAGTTTTTTTTTTATTAAAGTAATTGACTAGCTAGCACTTCCTTTAATTTTATTCAAGTTATAGTCATCTAAATTATTTATAATATATTTATTAATTGCCACAACTGTGTAATAATAAGAAATAAGTCATTTTTGATGTAGTCAGTCAGTCAGTCAGTCAGTCACCCTATATTTTGTCAAGTGTGATAGTTTAATATAAATAAATTTAAATATTTATTCAAATGATAATACACTTTTAAGATTGATATTGTAATGAGTTTAATATTGACTTAACTAATTAATTTATATTGAAGAGCATTTCTACTAGAGACATTCATTGTCTCGTTAGTAGATTATGGTAATATTTTAATACAATACAGTATACTGACGATAATTTTTAAATATTATTTTCGTGACAAGTTAACGAAATTTATATATACATTTAAAACGTAATTTTTGTTGATTATTAAATTATAGATAATAATTATTGAATCACTTACTGATATTCTATGTGCAGATATTTTGTATTGCAAGTTTGTTTTTTGTTTGACATAAAATATCCTGTACTGATTTCGATTAAACTTTCCATTTATATGAGAATATTTTTTACCTAGGTTTCATTTGTCATCAAATTTATGTATGAATGTTTAATTAGTAAATTACTTAAAGAAGCGTTGCATGTTGTATTTACTAGGAGTCGCGATGCAGTCTGTCTACAGATGTCGCTGTCGGTATGATACCAAATCATTATAAACATAAAATTATTTTCTCTCTATATCCAAAAACATAAGAAACGCGGACGAAGTCAAAGCAAAAGACTAGTTAAATAGATTAGTGTTACAGTCGCCTCAATGCTAGCCACGTCTTGTATGGGAGTGTTACTGACAGGACGCAAACGAGATAAACGAGGACATATCAATCTTCGGATTAACAAGTTGAACTTTGTCTTAATTAATGTAATAGGGAACTGATTATGTTATATACGCTATATTCACATATAATTTACGCTTAACCAAAACACATACACATTAAATTTGGTGTCTCACTAGCACTGCTATTAAATATTTTTTTCATGTCACATATGAGTTCCATTTTGTTCTAAAACCTTATTTTATACTGAGATAATAATAGATTATGTTTATAAAGCGTTTTAGTTTGAGATGTACTGTCGGATCTGTCTTAGGATGTTTATATCTTGTGTTCTTATTGATTAGCTGGTTCAAACAATTTAATCTTTGAACTTAGGTGGCTGTGTGAACCTCTCCTCCAGCTGCTCACATACCCAATGAGAACTATTATTAGAGTGATTATATGTAAATAAATGTGCCGTATTTCACTTGCCTGGCGGCGGCGGAGGTGGTGGAGGTGGTGGGGGATGTATTTGGTTAATATTCTTATGATGAGCCAGACCAGGTATGATGCCCGTTCTGAAATTATTTATTTTATTAATAAATCACGTTAGTTCAGCAAAATAGATGAAATTTTTACCATTTCTTTATCAGAATCTGAATATAACTCACTCATTGTGAATGGGTGGCGGTGGATTTGTATATGGCAGATTCATAGACATATTAGTATTTAATGTCAGATTAATTGACATATTTGTATTTAATGTCAAATTATTCTGGAGATCTGTAAGCACAGATAAGAAAATGATTAAAAACACGGCTCAAGTTAAATATATAATCTATATAATTTTGAAATATAAATAGATGATAACTGTTAAGGAATCATATTTCAAAAAAATTTAAAGCAAAGTAATTTTGTGAGATTATTAATTGTTTATGTCAATAAAAGAAGTAAAACACTATCTGAGGTAGCTCATGACAGGTTATATTTGATTTTAAATCACAATAATAACTACTAGGGCCGTCAAATGTGTGTTGACTGTTTCAAGGGCTAATCCAATTCTTTGTGTTAGCGGAATGTATTTTTTATTATATGAATATGGTATTTAGGGCAACAAAAATTTTACCTTGCTGTTGCTGTGGCGGGACTGTTGGTTGCACTGCATTATTCTTTTTATGATGAGCCAGTGCATGAGGTGGTAACACTCCCGTCCTATAGAAGTGGTGCTCTTCGAATACAGACGCATGCACATATTTACAGTTGGGGAAGGTACAAACTGATGTTTGGTAGCTGCGACAAAATGTATAGACTCCCACTAATTGGCTCAGATCATATTTATGTGCGTATCGACAGGTTCCGGGACGTTTACACGACCCTCTTATGAAGTCCCTGCATATCGTTACTTTAGGTTTTTCTGCTGGTTCCTGCTGTAAACCATTAACTCCATTCACTACTTCCTTAATTGGTGTTTCACTCACTTCCTCACTGTGGCCATTTTCAAATTTTGTGTCATCCATTTCTTTTTTTACTTTCAAGCTGTATATCTCGTCTGGAGGAGGTGGATCCAAGGGCAGTGGCGGCTGAACCTCCGAGCTTACAGTAGTACCAACATTTGGAGGTGGCGGCGGATCCGGGGCTGTATGATTAGTAACTTCTATATGATCCATTTTGGATCTTATAAATTTTTTCATAATTTTAAAATTCGGCGATGATCTGAAATTGATTAAATGTTCCGCGACTCCGACCCTTTTAGAGCTACTTTGATCTGAAATTAATATTGTATTGGTTTGGTATGGCATTAACGAACAGACGTAATTAAGACGTTTCACGAAACAAATTGATTTTATAAAGCTTATACAAATTTAAATGTATTCTATTGTACTTACCTGCCTGAGTAACCTGCATTTACCCGTGTTATTTGTTAATAGCCAACGCCTTCTTTACTTTATGTGGTTATGATTTTACTCATAGCCAGCTGTAGCCTGAGAAGTTAGCACCATCTATGCCAACTGAATAACATTATAGGATGGCACAAAAACTAATAGTATTTCCACTTCCTTTATACAAAATGATATAATTTGCTGTTTTAACTCTTTTATATAAATCACAAAACAACGTCAGTAAACAATCGAATGGCGACTGGTAGAGAGTAGAGACAAGATGGCGGCTAGTGGTAGTTAGTAATAGTACAGATATTAAAATTAAGTTTAGTTCAATAACATTTTTAGCCTGTGGTCGTAAGTAGAACATAAGAAATTATAATTATGGAGATTGTGCAACCAAGCCCGACGCGGTATATGAGTGTAAATGTTTCTTGGATAAAGAGAGAAAAAACATAACTTTGTTATATGCGTCTCTCTTTGGCAAGCTTGTTTAAAAAGAGAAAGCAGCAATAAAATCATACTCTTCCGTTTTGCATTGATGAGTCGATTTTTGGTTTGTTTGTCTATTAGTATGTTAATTTTCTGTGTGTACCAGTTTAAGTAGTTTGAAAGTATGTTTGCATTATATTGCAATTAGTTAACTTTCATTCGTTATATATGGCTGACACCTCAGGGTTACAGTTATAGATTAAAAGTAAAATAAGACAAATGAAATATTTTTTAACTGTAAAAATAACTTTAACTTATTTATTTATGGCCAGTGCCAGATATATTTAGATCTACTAAATTTGATTCGTTCTACTTTGTTGTGGTTCTGGATCCGTTTCTTATGTGGCTTTCAAAAGAAGTAAATTTTATCTCTTCTGACCCATGAATTTAAAGCAGCTTTCGTAAAAAAATATGTCGAGATTAGTAGTCCAAATATTTATGTCCGGGCCTACTTGTGTCGATGTTTTTGCCCTTAATTACTTTTTCAGAAGCTTTCGTTTGCGTTATTCTTATTGTTCTATGAAATATTAAAAATGCTATCGTCTACTAACTAAGAAATATAATTACTTTACAAAAATAAGAACTACGTAAATTACAAATTATGTAGATAAAGTAATTTTATGATTTTTTTTAAGAGGTCCGTTCAGGAATATGACAGTTTCTTGGAAGAAGTTAAATGATGTGCAATCCAACAAATCGTATATGAGCAGCCTGTTGAGTTTTCCACGTTGTATTGGAGAGTTTCGAACATTGAAAAGCGTTACATATAGGAACTTAACTTTTTACGAAATTATATGATGAATACTGTAGAACTAATTGAAACCAAATACTTCTGTTTAAAAAACTAATTTTTGACCGACGTTTTGATTTCGACGGATAATGAAGGTTAATCCAGGGTTGTTTAAAACCAAAAGATTTGAAGTGAATTGTCGTTTATAAGTTATAGAAATAACAATTACTATTAGGGTTATAGAGTACTTCAGTTTTGCATAACCCAAAATCATAGAAGACATTCAATTCATAGCTAAGATATTTACAACAAAACTTTTTATAAATTTTGTATGTTAAAAAGATGTGAAGCTAAGTGAAAGTTAATACTAACCGGAAGTTCTTTTACAAGTGAAACTAAATAACTATTCCACTACTGAAGGCCCTAACAAGCTTCTGGAACTGTTTAGTGGATTCGTCGAATGAGAAAAGTTTAACACAACAACTTTTTTTTGCATGTTAGCCCTTTGGTGTAAGTTTTGCTTTTCACTGTTTATAGTAAATATTTTTGTCTAAACTACTATATTCCTGAAGGATAGTCGTATCGGTTCAAATGTTTTAACCATAGCCATATTATATATTTTTTATTATTATTGTGCTAACCCACAGCTCACGGACAAGTTTATGCTGGGACTATATCGTTGCTGCTAAAAATATTGTCTTTTTTTTCATTGACTTAAATAATACATCATTTAATTATTATTTAAAACTAAAGGTCAAATAATAAGTTTTGCTTTTTAAACAATAGATGGCGGTTAGATGATTCTGTAAGGTGCGAGATTTTTATTCAAAGCTATTTTTAAGTTTGAAATGAAGCTATATATTGACATAATGTCATATTCATTAAGGTCCTATAACCGACATGACTCGATTGGCGTCTCCTTAATGGGTAATTTGTAATATTTTTTAGGGCTAAGTATGGTAAAGGATGGGATTCGCTGGTGTGCACTGTCGCTGAAAAATCCGGGGTACACCGACATAGCGGCTGGCTTTCGCAGTGGTTTTAGTGAGTGGGGGCCTGCCCAGGCCGAGTCTCACACATCCTTTCCGGCCCCTTACCAAGGCTGGGGAGACGGCTCGTAAAAGGAGTTTTCTCTGCGTCAGCAAAAAAAAAAATGGGAAAGCATGGGATGTCAGATTGTGTTATATAAGAGATAACATATATACGCTGACGTTTTTAGATTGGGCACAAAATGTTGAAAGTCAGTTTTAATATTTGATAAATATTTATCAATCAGAGAAATCATTTATGTTGTTCTTATTTTTTTAGTCACTTTTTGAGCTACGTCTCGAGCTAGATATCTGATATCACATTTTGGAACGAAATTTAAAATTTCCTTTATTATATATAAAAGTAAAGCCATTTTTTCTAATTGTCATCAAATTCAAAACCTATTTTGCAAAATTAATTCAACTGCTTATTATGTTTTTCTTCAATCAAGTAGGTAATTTTAAGTAGCGCTTGGGGCCATGCAATTAACTCGAGGGTTGTTATAAAATTGGATTTCCTCAGTGAAAATATTATTTACTTCACTATATTGAAATATACATAACGGATCCCAGGGATTCATTTTGCTTGTTTATTTATGAAGTATACAATTATGATTATTAATAAAAACTTTAGCAATTAAAGATTGTTTAGTTAGATCTAAAGATTTTCACAATTAGTTAGACGTCGTAAATCGTAATGAAATTTTGGAGAATCAAATTAGTACGTTGTTAGAGTCTACGTGTTGGAAAAGTATTAGGTATAAATATAAATAAATATATTAAATAATGAAAATCTTTATATATATCTCATATATTTACCAATTGCCGAAGAGCGCAAGATCCCGAAAAAGCAATGGTAATAAATCAAAACATTACGTACTTATCACGAGATATCCTGCTGGAGGCTGTTCGTATAAATATTTACGATCCTACAAACCTTAATACGTGAGACGTATAGAAGTTGGCCAGCAAGAAATGTAATATTAGGTTAAAATATATAATACATTAATGTATTATATATTTTTCGTTTTATGCAATAACTTTAAAGATTTTATTGATTGATTTTTTTTTTGAGATTAATGAAAACATTATTTAAATAGGAATACTTTATTTATTATAATTATTGTGAAAATAATTTCGACTACCAGTATAAAACATCATCATCATCATCATCAGCCTATCAGAGCCCACTGCTGAGCAAAGGCCTCTTCTTATATGGAAAAAGTTTAAGAATTCATCATCACAATTGCTCAAGAGGGGTTGGCGATTTCCAACTTATAATTTGAAATTATAAGTCCAGGTTTCCTCACGATGTTTTCCTTCATCGTCTACCAGTTTTGTCTTATACTCTTAAAATTATAAAACATAAATAATTAAAAATTAAAATATTGTTTTTGGCCTATTATTTAAAGTTCCCATGCCTTTATAAATAAACAGTTAATGCCATGCCTCTATAAGTGAAACGTTTAATAAGTTCTGCTGATAAAAATATAAGAATTATATTTATTCTACCCAACTGATACAAAATATTTTCACTGTCCCATTCTTTGAAGTTTAGGTTTTAAGTAAATTCGAAGATTTAATCTTTAATGTTTGATTTTGTCAGAAACGACTTTGAAATTGTGTATGTTGCCACGTCCCCACTGCAGCATTGTTTCAAATGTTTATCAAAACTGAACAAAAATTGTAAAGATTAGATGAAACAGTCTAAATTTTGCATTTGTTTCTCGATACCTATGGAATTTGGAATATGTTAGTATTTTCAGCAATCGATCGCTGATCTTCTAAAAATATTGTCCGTATAAAGGCGCAGCTTAACTAACATTGTTATTCTTCAACATGAAACCAGATAGATAGGTCAAGTTATGAATAATGAACACCCATTTTTGTAATGTTGACGTGCTGCCCCGTCCAGCTTACAGCGGACCCCGAGGGTCTACTTGGACCTTTTTGTAATTTTGGCATCAATGTCGGAAGCCACAGATAAAACGGGAAACAGAATTTCAATTCCAGATAAAGAACATAAAATATGAAGACCACGTTATATGGAAACCGAGTAACATTTTCTACAGTGTAAATTCACTTTACTCATAAGTGAAGTCTTAAAAGGTAAGGAAAATAATGAGAGTGTTGTTAGTAGTTGTTTACTTAGCTACGTATGAAGCCAGAGTCGAGCTGATAGTTAATTATTCTATTCACAGAACAATGTCATACTGCAAATGATAAATAACTTTTTATAATCAGCATTGCTATGAATAATTTTGTTTAGAAATTTAATCACGAAAACCATAAAAAGTGTGCATTATGCCTCTAAAATTAAATGGATATTTCTTCTATTATAACTTATGCATTTTGTGGCATAATTCTAAATTTATGACATAAATTTACCTGCACATCGCCCATGTAATATTCCTCTCTCAACTTCCTGCCTGACCATATGCAAATTTTATCTGCATGTTAACATTTACGACCACAACGATGTCTTGTTCAAGCTCAGATATTACAAACTTCAAGTAATAATTCCTTTATGTCACATAGAGTTCTAGATAGCTGGATTGCTATTAAATTCTCAATGCGAATAATCTCAATCAAAGAGATGTGTTCTATGTTAAAATAAAGTGGATACTTGGGCCTAGACTGTAATTTTTTTGTCTTTGACGTTCATCAAAGCGGCTAATTAGTATGTCATATTCGCTTCCCTCCGGCGAAGTCATTATTTGTTTCTCGACACAAAAACGCTTACAGAGCAATGCAAAATTGTAATATAGTGAAACTTAAAATCGCTTTATGATTCAATGGGAATAGAGCGTGTTTCCTAATCATTATGAGCGAGCGAATGACATGATAAGCCAAAATATTATTGTGTACTTAATAAATAACTCAAATTCTCAGATTATAAGGAACATCGCTTGTATTGATAAATCTGTTATAAAATGGTTGAATTTAATATACTTGAAAAAAAATTTAGATCGAACGTGCTTATTCAGTTTTTCGCATATGGGATTAAGTTCGTTTACAAAGATAATATTCGAGAATTGTCTAAACTGGCGTCGTTGGGATTAAAAGCCCCTAGTAACTCGATCGTTAGCTGGGACTAGTCACATAAGCGTTACTGAAGACCTGCTGTGTCCCAGGCTCAAATTACCCCACCAGTAAAATATGCCTCACAACTTTTAATACTATTACTGTATGTAAGAGTTGCTTTGTCGTTGAGTATAATAGTTTAGTACTTTTTTACTCACGGGACTTCGAAATATTAAGTTGTATACAAACAGTTCACGATTCATTATAAGCAACGTTAAACATCCAAACATTCTCCAATAACATGTATCAGATAAGTAATCGTGCAGAGTACTTTCAAACAATTGAAATAGAGCAAGTTCACTAATGATCTCTCAAGACGGTATCAAACTTGACGTATTCTAACTTTAGCATATGAATGCCGATACACATAATGAATAAAATTAATTTAGAATATGTTTCTTAATTATGCATTCACTTAAGGCTTACATATTATACATCCTACAAAGTTTTTGATTCGAGTCTTTCATCAAATTGTCGAATCAAATCCTTGAATCACATGTAAGCAAATACACGCCTCATATGGTCACTCCCTAAGTGAAGGACTTCCGAAAATATTCAGTGTAGGAGTGCTAAAGTTTGGTCAGGTCATGTGCGCTTACGAATTCTAAAACAACAGCCACTATGCAATGTGTTGAATAACTTTAAGTACTTACGACAACGACATAAATGATGTTTAAAACTTTTACAGTAAATACCTCGGTCTTGAAACTCTTACGGAGGTTGGAAATAAAGAATATATAAAGAAAAAATCATACAAATCTAAAAATAAATGGTGTCCTTGAAATTGTCTTCGCAAAATGTATGTATGAACGTTCTGAACCTGAATTTGCGCTTTATTGATACATTCGTAGCACAAAACAATCGCAAACATTGTGGACGTTTTCCTTCATGATAGATGCAGTTTATCAAAAGTTCGTGATTGTCAGTAAAATCGATCTGACACGTGGCTTAAGAATAAAATCGGACGAACAATACATTTCAATTTTACAAGTTAACGAATCAATCAAGTCTAAAACAAATTTGACAAACAAAGTTTTATATGAAATCATTTAAATCAGTGCCATATGACATAGACATGAAACATTTTGAAAGAAAAAAAATTGTCTGTGAAAAGAACCCGGTTATAAATAAAAGCTTGTTAAAAAAAGAGCTAAAATTGTGTAGTTATATTCTGCTAGATTTATGTCTAGCATGGGGTATCTCCAACAAAAGTTCTTGATATTGTTACCCGTATAAAATCGTTAGGTTAAATATAACCCTTATAAGAAATAGCCACTAGAGTAACTTGAACTCTCTATTTTATTTGCAAATGTTTTACGTTACAAGGGTCTTGTATATATACATTTGGAATGTCAGATGTATCTGTTAAAATTCAATACGTTTATTGAGTTTGTTTAAAATTAGAATTATAGAATGATTTCTTTTGAACAGAAAGCCTGAAATTTATAAAAAGTCCTTCTTAATGTGTGTGAGACATGAAAGACCTGTTGATTGAAATGTATGGAATATAATATTGTTCATATCGGCCTCGGCTTCTCTTAGAGAACATTTAAAATGTAAATTTAGCATGACTCCAGGGCATAGAGCAGACTCTAGGAATTTATTTTGTTAATTTTGAAATTATTGTGGTTAGTAGCATACTTATTAACACCTCTGTCATAGAAAAGAAAATAAATAATAGGTCAAATTGACCAGTTCACATTATCTCCTTGTGAAGTAACTTCATGCAGAATAACTGTCGTTGCTTAAGTAGTAAACGTAAAGCCAGTCTATTAACACCATAGGCCATTGGTGATTAGATTACATAATTTAGGCTAAGTTAAGTTTATGATCACCGAAGAGCATAGCGGTGCTGTTAGCAGTGATGGCCTTGCAAAATCGTTCTTAAAGTAAGAAGGATAGGTGATCACCAATATTCTTACGATGAAATTTAAGTCGGTTGCCAATTGTTCACGAGGCCTCTAATGGAATACATTTTCTGATTCTGTTGGTTATTGTGTGGTTGTTCTTCTAAGTCATAATGCAAAATTAGTAAAGTTCTTGAACGAGTTATGAAAACGCCTGTTTTTTGCACGCAAAACCTAGTAAGCTTGTTGGTCGATCATTTACTTAATTAAGCTTTAGCAGGATTGTCTTAAGTGTTTTTTTACAGAAACATTACACTGTTAACAAAATATATTCAAGTTTAATATTTCAAAGTTATGATTATATCGGTGAGCTTAATTGTAATCTGATAATAGTTTAGAGCTTTCTAACTTAAAAGTTAAGTAAGTAAGCATGTCACAGAGTGTTTTTGTTAATTAAAGATAACTTAAAACTAAACATTTTATGTTTTATGAGGATATCTAGACAGAAGCTAATGTTACTAAAATGAACTGAAGGTTTCATTTTTGAAACTGCAATAACTATGACGTCCTAGCAGATAAAGCATGAAAAGTTATCACTATCTTGGCGAATGGTACTTGGTATAATGACAATTCTTACTTTCATTTTATTTATATTTTTCTCAAAGTTTGTAAAAAGAGATAGAAAATATAAAGAAAAGGTAACTTGTATTTTTAAGTATGAAACCTAAAAGATATATATTTAGAAAAAGTATTCTGGATTAACAAAGTAGGGAGAAGGAGTGGGAGAGAGAGAGAGTATGTGATTTTATAGGTTTTTCAATTAAGATAAATATACAATAAAAGTTTTAGTTACATAAGTATGATTGTAATTTATCTGGTCTCATTTAAAGAATACACGCAGTATTACAATAAGGTATCGGGTGTCACTCTTCGTTGAAATTCAAAGTGAAATAATTAGAAATTATAATGTTAACACTACCTCAAACTAAAGTTTTATGTTCTCATATTATTTATATATTAATAAGTCTAGTATTTAAATATAAGTCGTGTGATGGAAATTGAAAAAAGTTCATTTATTTTGAAAAAACATATTTTTCGGTGTCATCATATTTATTTCGATATTCTGTTGTAAGGTATCGAAAGCGAATATTGAATTCCATACGACAAAGATCGCATTGTCTGAAAATTTCTATGCAAACGGAATATATCCCGAAAGATCGGAGTTATACGCTTTTTCGGATAACGTTTTGAAATTTATCGTATCATTTTCAATGTATATGGAATATGAAAACAACTATATAGTTTTGTTGCTCGTAATTATAAATGTAGAAACAAAAAAAATTAGTGGATCGAGCTAGTTACTCGGTAACGAAAAGGTTTAGGTGAGTAAGACATAATTACTCTCGAACATTAAGTATTAAAAAATATTGTAATTATTATAATTGTAATCAAAACAAAATGTTACATACATTGGAAGATTTGTTGCAATTGGCTATCATAGAAACACATACCTTTTGAGTGATTCAGACCACGGTTTAAAGTTAGAACAAAGTTCTTAAATCTATAAGGCGAAATAATTAAACCACTGGGCTACGGTCTAAAAAACAAATGTTTAAAAAATGTCCGCTGATAGGATCGCGGTTGTTTTTGATGCTGGGTCTCAATCAACGAAAGCCGGTTTCGCTGGAGAATCTTCTCCAAGATCTGTTATTGACACCTTAGTAGGACGGTGAGTTTTGGAGAAAATAAGTAAAAAACGAAATATGAGTAGGCACTTTTGTCGATAATCCGAATAAATGTGCACAATTATAAATAATACTTTGCTTTATTATTTTTTTTACTATTCTTAATATTTCGGTTACCTTTTTTTTATATATGAAAGTGATTTTACAGTTTTCGTCATGAAGGTCTATTGGATGGACTTCCAGATATATTTTTCGGGAGCGAAGCTGTCAAGAAGAGAGGGTTTTGTGTATCGACGTGGCCGGTAAAAGATGGAATGATAGATGACTGGAATGAAATGGAAAAATTTTGGCATCATATCTTTTACAAAGAACTGCATGTAGCTCCCGAGGAGGCTCAACTTTTAATGTCTATTCATCCTCTTACGCCACATAAAGACAAGTAAGTTCAACTAATTGATATTGAATAGGTTCCATTTATTTAAGTTTTATCAGTAATATTATGTAATGTACAAATCGATAATGCATGAGAATAATGAATTGTGACAAACTTATATTTATTACTTGAGCACAAATTATAGGGAAAAAATGGCCGAGATACTTTTTGAGAGTCTCACTATCCATGATCTGTACTTGGCGGTATCGTCTGCGCTGGTATTGCATGCTAATGGAAGAACATCAGGAGTGGTCTGGGAAAATGGGCATTCGTGTTCTTATGTATCACCAGTTTTTGAGGGATTCCCCCTTAAACATGCCACAATAGAATCAGAAATTAATGGATGTTCTCTGACAAAAAGACTCCAGAAACTGCTTAACGAGATCGGCTATTCTTTCACTACAAGTGTGGAAATAGACATACTGGAAAATATAAAGGTTTCGTGACTGCTATCTTATATGTTAATTAACCATTGCCATCATTTCATAGTAAGAAGATTATATGTAGGACACAGTGTAAATTAAAATATTTATTACCGTTGTAAGTAAAATTCTTGTTAAGACTATAGCTAATTTTATATAAATATATTTTCACTCATTTAAGGCAAAGCTATGTTATGTGGCAATGGACTATGAAAATGAAGTACAGAATGTCAATCGTCTAAAAGATAGCATCCGTTATGAGTTGCCTGATGGACAGCATGTTTTGCTTTGCGAGGAAAGGTTCAAGTGTCCGGAAATCCTATTTCAACCAAAATTGGAGGGAAGAAATTCCTTTAACATAGCGGATATTATTTGTTCTAGCATATACAAATGCGATTTGGAATATAAAACACTATTTTACGATAACATAGTACTTTCTGGCGGCTCAAGCTTGTTCAGAGGGCTTTCCGAGCGTTTGAGTGTGGAACTATCCAGGCGAGTGTCAGATATGCCTGGCATAAAAGCAAATGTTGGTTCAATTCCTTCCAGACATTATTCCTCATGGTTAGGTGGATCTATCTTAGCGTCACTGAAATCCTCACACGGTTTTTGGATGACTAAAGAGGAATATGAAGACAACGGACCCGAAAGGGTACATTATAAATTTTTTTAAATTAAGTTTAAGGAAAAAAATGATATGATATGATAGAGTATTATTTATTTATGTAATAAAACTTTCATGTCTATTTGTTTCTTTTGAAACTTTTATGATGTAATTAGTGTGGTCTTCAGTATTTAGCATCTAGTGTAAGAAGTTGTACCAACCTCAATAATTACTAGAATGTATTCGTATACCTACAATTTATAATTAAAATCTAAAAGAATATGCCTTTAAAATAACATGATAACTACAAAGAATATTGCTACATCATAAAAAAATAAGAAATTAATGTTGTCCAGTTCCTTCAAAGGAAGTAAAAATGAAGATTTATTTCATCTCATAATTTAATATTCTAATCCAATAAACAAAACAGATATTTCTATGGTATAAATTCTTTTTTACACCAACGTAATATTAAGATACATGGTACGAATTCGTTAGTATTAAAAGAAAATGAAACAAATTCATGTGTTTTTGCTCTCCACTGATAATTTGATAGACACGATAATCTAATCTAATCATATAATACTGCAAAGGAAAAATATTATCTAACGCAGGCGACATTTTCTGATGGTTTAGGGTCTCATCAGAGATTACTCAATTCTTCCTGTTTTCTAATCTACTTTATTGTTAGTTGTTTGTGTATATCTTACAATTACAAAAGCATTACAAGTTTTTAAGTCTCTAATGTTTGTATGCTATGTGCTATATGGACATGCACATTTATGACATTTAATAAGTTATTAATGCCAATTTTGATTAAGGAATGTGTTCTATAATTTTTTTTACTAATAAATTTTGAAGTAGCGTAAATTATTACTAAAGGCAAATTCATTACGAGTTTTTAAGTATATGTTTGTAAAGAATGCCTATATCTTGAACTTTTCTTAAATTTGTGATTTTGTTGTTTTTGGAACAGCGAATAGAGGGATGTTTTATTTCAAACTAAAGATTAGGATAATCTAATCGAAACTTTGTCAACCTTTTATAGCTTTACAACAATACATGACCTGTTTTCTATAAAACAAGGATTGGAATCATAAAGTGCTCTTAAAAATAACTGATATGATTTATTTGTGAGAGTATTTACGAGAACGGCTTTTTATACTTGACAATGGATTCTAGCAATCGAATTTTTTAAAGTATAAAATTTCTTTTTAAGAACCAACAAATTATTAAATTTAAATAAATATTTATACATATTTAATAACTTATACTGTATTAAATCAAACATCGTGAGGAAACTTGGATTTATAATTTCAAATTATAAATTTGAAATCTCCAACCCGTCTTAAGCAAGCGTGGTGATTAATGCTCAAACCTTCTCCATGTGAGTGAAGCCTTTGCTCAGCAGTGGGCACCGATAGGCTGATCTTAATGATGATGATGATTGTATTAAAATATTTCAGGAAAAACTTTCCATTTGAAAACAAAATGTGAAAATCTCTTAGTTATGGTTCGGTAACAGCCACGAAACAAAGGCTCAGTTTAAACGAATTACCAGTGCCGTTGGACGAACGATGGGAAATCTGTATTGGGTTAGCACTTAGCAACGTTGAATGATGACCTCGGTACACGATTTTACATTATGTAGGATAAGAAAATATACGAAATATATGGAATACATTTATATATATTTATTTATATGTATATATGTGGTGTATGTATTTATTTATTTGTTTTTATTATGTTAAATATTTAAGTATATCAATATTACCTTTTATATCAAAAATGTGAATCTCTAAACCGATCGTTTTAAGTGTATGAAACTAAATGTGATGTGTAACTGAATGTGAAAATGAAAGTGTTTTTTTTCAAGGTTTATTCCTATTTGTGTATATATCGAGGCTATAATGTAAAATTGATTACAACAATTTACTAGTAATGGTTGCCATCAACGTCTAACATATCTCGGAGATAGGAAATTACAACGTTGTTTTACTTGCGTTTTAGTTATAAGAAAAAAAAAATATTACTTTAATATATTTACCGTGCTCTTTTTATCTATATTTGGTTATAACACTATTAACTCCGACATAGATGGGTTCATAAACAGGATTCAATGTGAATGAAGTTCAAATATATTTACCTACAACGTCATAACGGGAGAGATGGTTTTGCTATGATTAGTTGTATTCGTTTAGATTTAAAGTTTTCATTATTAACAAATTGATACCAGAGGAAATTGGAAGCGCATAAAATTATATATAACGAAAATATAAAAAGAAAATTATTTGCACTTCGCTCTATATTTGTTATTACTAAGAATTAAATAAACTCCCTAGAAATCTAGGCGTCTACATTGTATATCTTTTATCATCATCATTATCATCTGTTAATTACTTATTGTTTGTGATGATAAATGAATTATCCAACAGCGGCATTATAATTACAGTAATCAGTAATTTTGATAATAAAACTATTATGGTAATAGTAATTAGGGAATAGTTGAATACAACAGCTTATCAATTATTTTACGACCAATTTTTAACACAGACTGCAATTTTTGTCTTCTCCGTGAGGCATGCCAGTTGTTTTTGTCTGTTTAGTGATATTAACTATTATAAGGCGATAAGATTTATTTTAAGTGTATTATAGTGAAGATTTGCTTCATTAAAGTATAAATTAGCCATAATCGTAAACTATATTTCATGTTCTAAAAATATATATTATTTATTAGTTTTTCAATAACTACTTTTTAACCAATATTAGATATATTTACTAACCGTTTTGACATTTAATAGCAGTGATTTTTTTTGATCACATTTTCAGGGGAAAATTAAGCAAGCCGAGCTCGTACCAAATTATTTTAATGGGTTCTTGATTTGCTCGGGTTATTGAGAATCTCTGTAGCAGCTGTGCTATAACCGCACGAATTTTTACCAACGAAATAATCACTTACTGTTTCGTTTATTTTTTATCTTTTATGGGTCACTTACATCTATTACTGCTATTTGGGTAATGCGACTTCATATGTTTAGCTATAGCCGATGTATTTTGTCCACACAAATGTTTAAAAGATTTTTTTCCGATAATGTATTTTCCGATATAGAAATCTCACCAATATTTTTGTCTTTTATCCGATAGCTTCCTAAACAGTAAAGATCTGTTGGAAATGAAATTTATATTCCTTAAAGTATATCTTTAATATATACCAAGCTAATGCCTTTACTAATACCATCACCATGACATTTATGACGTCATTGACTTAGATTTTCTTTTGAGTATTCAGAATTACCCTAACTTTTTATATACAGGGTCACTTTTGTGATCTTTCAATGGTATATAATCTAATACAATATATCAATAGTACATGATAATATAAGTAAGGCAAAATACTTAAGAACAATGATTTCCGTTAATTCCCTTTTGGTAAAAAAAAAATATGGGCGAAGGAATAGACATAAAACAGTTTAACGTTAACAGTCTCGGAAAAGTTTCCCGGAAAATTCATATAATTTCTTAGAACCCTCACAGTCTGAATAGATTTTATTATTATTCCCACTTTATATTTCTGTTTCCCCGATGTTTTTGTATACTTAGCCACAAGCGCTCTCACCCGACTATGTCTGTTATTCTACAGCTGTTATTTTTAAATTATTATTCATTTCCAAAATGTAAATATTATTTTCATTGTAAACTGGCAATAAATGTGCTCAGTGGTCAAATTTTACTTGAAAATACATTTTTATTATAGAAAGTATTTTTTAAGTTCCAATCGAGCTCACAATCTTTTGCCTAACAAATTCTAGACATTCTATATGTTTTTGTAATTATTATATATATATACATTAAATATCAATTAACTTATATTTTACGTTTCTGATATCTGACTATTTGTTATAAAAATCGCAAGGGCTATCCAGACATGTTATTCCACCAGACGTGGCCGAAGTTGATTCATTATTGATTGGTAATATGTAGACGGAAGGACGGAAGTAATCAAATAATCATTATAAGAATAAAATATCTCAATTGTAAACAACGAATGTAAGTAATATTAAATCTTTATAAATATCTCTAAGAGTTAATATAGCGTTATTGTAAAGTATAAAAAGCCTTGTAGGTGATATCTGAATATATACAACTCTATAACATTTTCCCTCTTCATATATACATGAATCTAACTTTAAAAGGTTTCTCTTTTAAAGAATAGCTGTTTAAGTTTGCTAATCTCACAAACTGATCTGTTGTATGACATTTCGTTATTTATAGGAACTTAAATATACAGAGTCGTTTGGTTTAATATTAAAAAAGAAAATACTAGTAGGTTTACACAGAGAAATTAGCACTTCTATAGATATGAGGTAATGGTGCAAGTGTTTCATTATTAATGTGTTCGTTTGAATATAGATGAAAATAATCTCAAGAACTTACGTCACCTAAATAAATACGTTAATTTTAATTTCTAAAAGGGATAAACCAATATTGTTGGTTTCAATTAAGGTAACGAAACTTTGATAAAAAGTTTATTGTAATTCTATTGTCGTCAAATAAATCATTCGTATTTCTTATTGTCATTGACACTATAATTGTATTGTTCAAATAGTTCGTTCAATGTAATTTAAACTGAAACAGCTATAATCCTAGTTACAATGACACAAACCCAGCTCATTTCCTGATCAGTATATGTAGGTAGGCCAGCATTTTATACTATTTAAAATTTTACACCAATATAAGAACCATGAACGACGTAAAATCGTCTATTAAATAAAATTAATTAAAAAATATTTAAATCATAAATACATGAAATTTTAGTTAGGATAATTTAAAATTCTATGTGTTTTTTAATCATTTATAAGTACAATTAAAATATTGGGATCAATTTAAACCAGGGCTGTTATTTTAATAGACCAAGTCAACGGTTATTTTAACACACTCACTATTGGCGTATTGCAACCATAATTTAATTCTTTAAATACCAGTAACTTATCCTTTAACTTAAAGTGAAAAATATAAATATTTAGAAGAAATGGCATTGTGGTCGCACTATGTGACTTATAAGTATACGAACGCACTTATGTACATATAAATTTTCCACTCACACTTTCCACAACGCTCCCTTCGCGTTTCCCGTTTCCACTCCAATGTCAAAGTTGACTTAGAAAGAAGTACGTTAAGAACTTTTCCTTTATGTGCTCACTTTTAACAACATATTTTAAGCTCCGTTAAAACGAGCGATCAGGACAGTAGATTATTAAATCTGCTGGTCGTCACGAGCAAGCAGCAGTGGCATATTGTTTAGTGAGCTGCAAATAACTTACTATGAATAAAAACCTTCTACCATTAAACATCAAATGAAGAAAATACGTCATAAAAATCTTATTATTATATATATAACGAATGCTGTAGCTGGAGTTTGTAAATAGGTAGTGATTTTCTAATGGATCGTGATCAAATTTTAAATGTCGCTTAGATTCCTGTGGGGAGGAAACTTGTTTTATTTACGGACTGTTATTTTTATTAAATGTTTTGTCTGTATATCTTAGAGGTTGCTCGCGACTTTGGTTTATCAATTGTTCATGAAATATCTTGGGAAAAAATAAAATGTGTATTTTTATACATATTTAACTATCGAAATAGTATTAATATAAATTATATCAAAAAGAACATACGGAGTATTTCGTTATTGGTGTTTCATTAACTCAAAAAGCATTCATTATTTGTAATTGAATGCCCCCTGTAATTACTACAATAGTATGAGCTGTGGATTTTAACTGGAATCCGCTGTAATTGCTCAATATGAGCGTTCGTTAAAATTAACTGCTAACGAATTGGACTACAGTTAAAAATAAAATGTTACGTATGTACGTTTCGCGTTTAAAACGTTCTTCAGACATTAGTTTGTTTTTTGTGAGATGTTTTCCATCACTTATTTATCACAAATAGTTATGAAACGATTTCGTCAAAATCCTATAGAAGGTTGTACAAGGGAACACGCATTTAGCTTTCTTGTGTAGCACAAGTAGCAGAACATGTAGCTTATCCAAATTACTCGCGATCCGATTCTGTTGTTAAACTATTTTAGTTATATATTTTCCTTGCGACTGCATATAAAACTTCTGAGGTGTAATTAAAAATAATATTTCGGTTTGATGTGTTGAATTAAATCAAATTAAGCGAAACAATTACACTTTGGAGTATGAAATTGATGGGCAAGTCTTACTTTAAAGGTTAAAAATAATATATTAAAAACGAAACTGGAGATGCTTTAAACTTGTGGAACTGAACTTTATATTTTACCGACACTTAACTCAATAAACTAACTTGGCATTTATAGTTCGCTAAGTAGATTTTGCTCTCGTCTGTTGAAATAAACAGACGTCGACGGATAGTTTCATAATGTTACAGTATTTTATATTTTTACGTCTCGTATATAATATTTAAACAATAACATAAAAATTCTTTAGTCTATAACCTAACAATATTATATATGTGTCAATTTTATTTTAATATTGATGTTACGTTACCTGCTCTTTCAAACAAAAACTACTTAAAGGTTTAATGATACTTCATACTATATATACAAGATTTAAGAATAAGACATAGGTAATAATTTACACCGAAATTTCATGACATCTTACATACTTGTATCGTGTATGAAGTCACGTGACGTCTAAAAATGTCGCTATCTTTTACTTCCGATGTCTAATAGTTTGAAACACTAATAAATTTGTCTTTGAAACTAATTTAGGATTTGATAATAGACGAAGTTATAGACAAAACCAGTACTAACTTAACAAACCTATATTCTAACCGAAAAGAAACGATATTTGTTCAGATTTTATCAATGCTGATAAAGACAAAATATATATGAGGTATTTTAAAAACAAATAATCCAATAAAATAATATGCTTTTGCTAAATGATAACTCTGAATAAATAAGAAGAAGTGATTATCAATATAAATAATGAATTTACCCCATATTGAATTGGACATTTAAATTTAATATTTATTGCCATATTTTAATATTTTGCTAGTGCTGTTTAAATGAACAGCCGATAGCAATGGCAATGCTTTGAAATAATAATAGTGAAGATAAATTCGTGGATACTTTTCTTATTTGCCGTGAAAACAGGAAATATTTCGAATTTAAATTACTATAAGAATGACGATAGAATTAAATAATTTCTATCTTTTAGAACATAAATAATTATTATAAA
>DVQP01000424.1:0-23347 GCA_018231745.1 Danaus eresimus
AAATATATATATATATATAATGTGACTATGTATGTTAGGGAAACGGGTCTATGACGGAGTTATTTAATTCACCCGCATCTATTATTAAAAGCTATTCTCTGAATAATCAATAATACTTACACGAGGTGCATACATAATCGCGTTTACGATATTTTAATAGAATTCCTTTATAATATTTATTATATATTATAATGATTCTATAAGTTTCTTTTTTTTTTTTTGGTTGAAACTTTAAAATCACATTTTTGTATTAATAAGAATTGAAGAGCACAAGAATACAAATACAAAAAATGCTTATTTGACTGTAAGGACCCTGTTAATTTTAAGATGGAGGTGTGAATTTAAGGCGAAATAACTGTGTAGGAATTACTTGAGCGTCTTATTATTAATTTGATATATTAAAAGCATATTTTTTTGTGTTATCATTGGAGAAACTGTAAATACGATTTTATTTGTATTTCCGTTGTATGGCAGAGGATTTAAAACGAAAATTACTTTGTATTCAGTTACATGTAAGGTCTAAAGAGAATGTTAGTACTTTGTGTTAATGTTTAAGAACGCTTGTTCCGAAACCTTTTCGTTCATCAGGATCATCATAAAATGTAATTCATACAAGCAAAGCCGTTCACAAAAGCTAGTTTTATTTTATCAAAAATAATAATAATACAAAACACGAAAGAACCAATGTATGCCTCCTCTTACATTATAAAAAAAACATTAGCACATTTTTTTATGCAAACAGTACTAAAACAAAACGAGGACAATGAATTTTAACAGTTAAAGGATCAAAAAGCAATTTACAAAACACGTTTATTGCAATGCCTCAAGTGTCGTCAACCAATGATATTTTTTATGTAAAATATAAAAAAAAATAAAAATCCGATTTTATTTCTATACATCAACGATGTCATTTGATTGCAATATATATGACATTGCTGGTATAGTAAATCTCGTTACGTACCATCAGCAAGAATATGATGATATGATATGATATGATAGTAATGAAAATATCGCACCATTAGAGACGGAAGACTTCAAACAATCGAAGCACATGTCGGTGTACCAACATCCTTCACTATGTTATGATTATGAAACAATTGCTTGCGACATTCCACAGCCCGCGCCGCGCGGTGTGGAGAATGAATCGAAGAATTCGCGCAATCACATTAGAAACCACATTTTAATCACTTTACCTATTTTTAATTATAAATAGAAAATTATTACAACATCCAAGACCTTCGAACAGTTCCTTCGCCGTCGTTTCCTCTGTGTCTGCTCTTTTTTTTTTAATACCGGTTACAAACCGACGGGGCATCACTAATTAATTGAATAATATATCATAGTGATGGCTACAACTTAAAAGTAAGAGCGTATATTAAATTGTTACGGTACAGTGGAGTTTGATCAAGACTGACCTTGGGCCTCTAGTTCGTCGACGGGCATTTTGGCCAGACGCTTGTTGATGTCGGCGTGATTGTCGATAGCTCGTCTCGCTCCGCTCACGTCGTTAGCGAAGTCAGCACGAGCCACGTCTTCTTGTAGGTCGTCCAAGCGATCCAAGAGTTCGCCAGCCTGCCACATCAGCTCTTCCAATGCCTGGCAAAAAATAAATAAATATTGTTCACGGAATAAAACAAAAATACATAACTAAATTCTCAAACCATAAAAAAATAGCTTACCAATCTTAGATCTATCCATTGTGCATGGTCATATTGAAGAGTGCCCTCTAGGTCTGGTGTTAGTTGTGAGCTATCTATTACTTTGGGCAGTGCTTCTAAGCTTATCATGGTTGTCTGAAAACATAATATGAACATTTAATACTTCACTAAGGAACATTTTATTATTCCACACATTCTAAGATTCATTATTACCTCAAATTTGTATTTATGTGCTCCGATGGTTGTGCGTTGCTTCTGCCAGAAATTGTCTGGCTTAACTACAAGTGCTTGGTGGACGGATGAAGAAAAATGCTCTTGAAGAACTTTCAGTATAGGCTTGATGGCTGCCCATGCTGAACCTCTCATATCAATTAGAATAGTAAACCCAATAGATCTTAGATTGTCGCTGAAAATAATAATGAAACATGACAAAATTTATTTACTTTTATGTTATCGTCATTTTTTGCCATATTTGAAAGAATACAGGACTCATAAATGTTATGGAGTTATTTACTATATCTTTATTTTTAGTTTAAAAAATCAATTACCAATCAAGGCTAGAAGTATCTTTATTTATCAGCTCAAAGATATTCCACAGTCAACTTTATTTTAATAATAAATACATATTTAACTGTAAAAAAAAAAACAATAATATTGAACTGTCACCTCATAGTATGACAATTACCTGGGTATGTTGATAAGGTAATGCAATAAGCGTCGATAATCGTCAGGCGCTACTCGATCACGGCGTGAATTTGCTGGGAACCATATGATGGGTCCTCCGCGGCGGTCACGACCACCGGTGAGGGAAGCCACGCGCTCCTGGAGGAGTGGAAGCACATCTAAAGCACGTGCCCCCACCTCCATTGTCACTGATATCAAGAGATGTCTCTCGACTGGTCTAAAAGCAGTTGTTAAACATTACATACCATTAAAATTAAATTATTATAAAACATTTCATATCAAGTCAACATAATAATAATAAATATATGAGAGTTTTCACTATAAATAATATTTTATTGTTTAAAATTAAAAGTATTCATCGGATATGTTGCTTTGTGCTGAAAATATTTCAGAGTCCCCAGTTTCATTCCTAACACTTGGTAATTTGGACTACTAATGCCTTCATGCTTTTTTTATAATATTATTTTCAAAACATTACATAATATATCACTATCATGTTATACTAGAATTTTTAATGCATAATTTGCTTATAAGTATAATTTTTTTAAGTAGATGAAAGTATTCACACTAAAATAATTAATAACAATAGAATAGTTGAGACTGATGTCACAACAAAGTTGTTAATGCTATACTTAAAACATTTGTAGCACATAACTATAACATTATTTCAATATTTCATAATACATAGAAAGTTATGACACAATTTATGTCAGAATAAAAATATATAGTGTCACTATGGAAAATTTACCTAAAACAATCAGAATTAGTAACAAATACTGCAGTTATTTTTAGATGATATTGTGTTTTGGTTTACATGGTTAAGATTTATTGCAGATCCTCTGAATGCTTTATCATATTTAATTGACAGAAACAATCAATCCTTTGTTTATACACTTTTTAAAATTATTATTAATTATCAAGCTTTTTCTATACAGGAACATGAATTTATATACAGGGTATAAATATATAGATAAAATTTACTTAAATTGAATTTTTTAATTACATTTATATTATTAAATTGTGATCATTAACTCTTAGAAGTTGCCACAAGCCACTAAACAGTTTATATATTAATAGGCTGCTATCACTAAATTTGTTAAATTAAATGTATATGACCTTGATACGTAATTTGTTTATTGATAATGAGTAAAATAATCAATAACACAATATAATATGACAATTGAATCATAAATTAATTCAAAAAGTTCATATTCTATATTTTTATGTAAATCATACTAACTATTAGCATGGAACAATACATAAAGACAAACAAACAAACGTGTACGGTCTAAGCGAACTATATGAAATTTGAAATCGTTTCTCTACAAAGCGTAAGACCAACGCCAAGTCCAGAACAAGGGTGGATGTAGTTTACGCATTCATGGTAGCTATTGTTGGAATCTAGATTTTGATGTACTGTCTTGTCTTAATATAATTATATTTCGTACGCCGTTAAATAGCTTTAAATATTTTAATAATTGCCGATGACAAATTGTAGATATATAACTACATGTCACAACAAATAACCTTAGACAGCCATCAATTTGAACTCACCGTGATGACTCAAATGTACAAGTTAGTCAGGTATAAAAGGTTCGGCACACATTATTGTCACTTTTGTTTTTTTTACTAATATGCTTGTAAAAAATATATCCATTTGTGGCCTAAAACTTAATAAAAACACACAGACTGATCATTGTGACACCCTGAAACACCAACCAACCACCACAATGGCGCGTCAGGGATGTTTCAAACTTTAAAAAACCGGTAAACATAACGGACACTATAGTCAAATCAATAAATATAACTAAGGTTTTAACTGGGATGATACAAAAAAATAACTTTTGTTATGATGTAAATCAATATCTTTTTCATATTTAATAATATGAAAGAATAATACTACGATATTTATAAAGTACATTATTTAACTACAAACAAGTTATATATTCATTACCTAATAACCGGTACTTTGTTGTAAAACAATTTACAAATGTGTATTTGTCACTAGAAAGTCTAAAAATTACTTCTAATATAAATAAATAAAAGAATAAATGAATAGTTAAAGAAAATTTAAATAAATTCCGATGAAATTAGTTGAAAAAAAAAATATTTCATATTATTAAATTTTTATTTTAAAAGTAAATTTTCATACTTAAAATTGTAAATAAGATGTATTACAAAAAATATGTTTTGTGGAGACGAACAGTGAGTTCCAAGAAAAATCGACAATAGAACATATATTATAAATAATTTACATTATTATGAGGCCTAAGAGGGGAAGAAAGTAAGTTTCACGTAATTAAAAATATCCGACGTAAATAATTAAATAACTTATTAGGGACTTAAAATTGTTCACAGAAGCATTTTTCAAAATTTTACAAAATAATAATACTTTACTACAAAATATTCTTAACCACTATGGCAAGCCCTAGAGGGAAACTCGGAAATGCTGTTTATTGATTTTTTGACGTTACTTGTGAAAAGTTTTGCCGCAGCAAAGGGATTTTAAATTTCGTGTCATAAAATCAAAAAGCTTAAGAAAATAAACACAATGTTGCTTTTACTTTTTGAGGTAGTTTATTATTTTTATTATTAGGTAATTAATATAACTTGTTTTCTTATTGTGGTGTCTTCATAAGAAAAAAAATATAAGAAAATGTATTTTACGTCTTGTGTCTAGATATTGAGTAATCTTGTTCGATAAATTTTCACTTACATTAGGTTTATTTTTGCTGCTGCGTTACCTTAATGTTATGAATGTCTCACAAAAAAGCCGTTCTGAATTTATTGATTCTTTATCGATTTTACGTTGAAGGGCAATGAACCTTCCTAAACAGTTTAATAGTGTACTGTGTGATTTTTTTCGTGAAAAAAATATACGCTTTGCGCAGTTTTTCTTGTTATTTTCCCAACACCTTATGTAGATTTATAAAATAGTGCTTAGGAGATAAGTTAACATTATTATTTACACATATTTCTTACTAATAATGCTATGCGATTGTCATCTTAAAGTTGCGAATGTTTTGTCAGTTTTTTATTCTAATTAATTTTTGTTACAAATATTGTTGTAACTGAAAATTCCAGGAATGATACGAAATTTATTTGACTGTTTAAAATGGATATGAAAATAAAAACACCTGAGCTGAAATGCATGGATCCAGAGAATTACAGAAAATATTTCCGGGCCCTTTGTTGGAGTGGAACAAGGTCTCTTTAATGATATTTCTTCCACATGTGTATAATTTTTTAAATAAAACGAATTAAATGATCGTCATTTTTGCAGAAGAACTGACAAGAAACCTCCAAAAAAATTCAATAAAAAGGATCGATTGAAAAGACTTAAAGGATCAAATGCATTGGCAATCTGCTATACTCCAGCTCTCCTAGCAAATCCGTCTCAGTTTACAGTATATGCTACCGTCCGTAGAACTGTTCTAGCTCGCTGTAGACAACTTCAGGCTGCTGCAGCTGATTGTTCTGATGATAGCGACGATGATGGAGTGCTATCTATTCCCACCACCAAAGTGCCAAAGGTATTATTATTATTTAGTATGCTATTTTTATTAGTCTTCAAAACTTTGTTTTGATAAATATCATTTTTTATGGATGAGATCAAAGCAATGTATGTGAAAAAATTTATTTCCTCTGTCTCAGATTTGCCTCTGCTTATAAGACATTTGTTTTTTGCTTTTATAGTGTATGTACGTTACTTTTATTGATGTCACTAAATAGTTAACTTCTTTGTATTACTACAATGAGTTTATTAGACTTCATCCCTTTGATTAAAAGACTTCAAATTTTACTTTGACAATGAGCACTATTGAATATGTGATAGTTCTAATTCTGATTTGTCTAAAGAAAGACTTATCCATCCAAGGAAATCTCTTGGGGTGAATCAATATTTTTATCACAGTGTACTTAATGATTTAATAATATATTATGTATAATTATTGTTATTGTCTTTTCTTTGTTTCAGATCACGGGCATTGGATTGCGGACAGTATTTTCTCTTATCTCTCAAGCACGATTCACAGATCCAAACCTCTGTGAGCAATCACTTAGGGCTCTACTGGACGTGTTGCAGGGTCATGCTCCCGAGGATCTAGCGCACGAACAACATGAGGTATTAGATAAGCTGAGTAATCCAGACTGTGTTCATTGAGGAAACTTCTACAATGACGTAACTTTTTTAGATTATGCTGAATCTTCACACCATGCTGATAGAGGTATCAAGTACTGGGGCTGGTGGCCGGACGGAGACTCCGTCTACACTGACCGCTCTCAGCAGTTCTTGCCTCATTGCGTTGGCCGTAGCTCGGGGTGAGGCGGAGCTAGTACTCAGCGCTGTGACGTCACTCGTCATGGCCTCACCTTCGCTTACAGAACAATATATACACGTAACTGTTTATATAAATTTATTAATAAATTATTTGTTCTATTGTATATAATTTTAATGTTTCAATTATTTACACTATTTACAGATACCGACAAATCTAACAATATTGCAACGGAGTGTTCACTCGGTCATCCTGGGTCCTCCTTCTAGAAATTTGTGGTTGAATTTCGGCGTTCCACACAAGTCACTGGTGACCAGTTTTCCTGTGGACTTACCACCACAACTTACCGGCACTGGAGAGTTAGTTGTTCGTTCATTAGTATCGGACGGGTGTTACTTATATGTATTTACATCAAAGGGACTACTCAAAATCGGTTCAGGATATGGCAGTTCTATACGGCAACATGTATATCAATACAAACCGGATTTCTTTGCTAGCGACAGACACGGATGGCTCGGCTACTGTAAGGTAAAGAAAATGTCAATATATGTGTTAGATCTGGATTTATTTGCTATAAATGTCTACTATACATTTACTTTTTATTTACAGAATAAACTCTACGTCAGAATAGGACGTAAGAAAAGTGAGGTTTTTGAAGTCGATAAAGAGACTTTAGAAGTGCGAAGCGTTCTTCGACTGGAGGCCGGACAGCCTGCACCTGTTGAGCCAAAATCAGCAGTATTCACGGACGGCCACCAACTTGGCTTAGTACTTCTTACGAATTATGTAAGCTGATATAAGCTGATTATACTTCAAACACTTTATCATTTTTGTAATAGGGGTATTAATAGTAATAATTTTTTTGCGCATGTATAACACAGGATAACCTAACGATTCGTATGTTCGATGTGGAGACTAACGCATCTGAACGTATACATGGCGGCACGCACGCTCTGAGCGCTCGTCGTGAATTGAACGTTCATTTACTTCGTCGGCGGACTCTTGTCTTAGGCAGACCGTCTTTCGACGATGGTCTGTCGAGGCGGATGGTAGACCTCGATGCACCAGTGGCCATGCAACTGGATGACAATGAAGACGATCCCTTACTAGGAATATGCTCTGGACAGGACTTTGGTCTTTTGACCACCTCTTCCGGGAAGGTATGGATTTATATATATCCTATCGTTAGAATAAATTTTTAAATAACACCTGTCAAACAATTCACATCATTGATATTTTAAGGTTTATTACACCGGAAAAGGCACAAGCCTCGGCTATAAAGTCCCAGTGCCACATACCGGGCGCTGGACACTCATGAAGGAAACGCTCTTCAATAAACACGAAGTAGCGAGCATACGGAAATGCAAAGTTGTACAGGTGTGTTCAATACTCAATAAACATTTGTTTTCATATTGTACACATGATTTTTATAAATATATTGAATCAGGTGGCCCTCGGACATGAAGGTGTCCACGCTATACTGGTGTTAGACAACGGCACAGCTCTGTTCACGGGAGTTGCTCGGCGCGGGGAAGACGGTGACGCTAATCGTCATCGACGCACGCCTAAACCTACACGACCCAAAAAGATTTTAAGGGTATTCTTTATTATGTGCCTTAACATTATAGAAATAAAGCTCATAATAGCAAGCCGGATAATTTTATACAAGTGTATAATATCACGCCATACTTCATACTTTGGATCTGTGAGGTAAACTTTATCAATTTGCAAGATACTATTTTTCTGCCTTACAGTTGCGTATTAGGACTGAAAGCATTTTGATAGAATGTCTTGTATATAGACAAGCGCCTTCAGGTGTTAGTTTACAATATCCAAAAAAGTTGTGACTACAATCTTCATTTGTAGCGATATTTTATTAGCGGATTTTTTCTGGTGTTCAACAGACTAACTGTTGTTGTACCTTTTCATAGTAGGATATGCGAAAATACGGCTGATACCAAGCTTTTGAAGTGTCTGGAATATGACCGACGATGCCATAAGCACTTTGTCTTAGGAGATCTCTTCAATCATATTTTCTTTAACACCCCTTTTTATATTGGAGTTTGATAATAGACACAAAAACCATGTGGGATGGCTCAAAATCAATAGAGGTTTTTAAAATTATATCCGTGATGCAAAATAAAAATAAATCAAAATGGAAAAAAGAAGAGTTTCAGAAATGAGAAAAAATATTTTATTAGGTAATACCTCAAGTTTATTAGCCGCTCTTAAAGAACCAAACTTTTATTTCGGACTCGTGTGCGTTTTTGACCCAAGAATCCTTATTTTTATTCTTCTTCAATTCAGAGAATTCTTAGATTGTTTTGATAAATAAAGAGTACAAATTTGGCTCTTTGGCATTTTTTAATATGAAGCAGTTTATGCTGTTTAATTAGTCATTTCACTTATTCGATATACTATACTGTAAAGCCCAAATTATGGACGGCAATAGCAGCTAAATTAATTGGATAATACCTATTAGCAGAGTTATTTCGACACAAGTTACTTCGTTCTAATTATCAAAAACAAGATTTGTCATAAGTCCATAGCCTACTTTCTTTGCTTTCACATCTTATGCATGTTAAATTGGCATTATATCAAGTCCACATGGAGTACTATTCTTGATAAGAAATATTGAGAACTAGTATTTTGCCCGCTACTTTGTCTGCGTGGAATTTTCAATCGGTTAAAGAAAGTATTGTGAAAAATAGAAAAGTTAATCAACTTTCAGTACCATTTCTAGTGGATGAATAAGTTAATATTAATTTTGAATTTTCGGAGTTGAGTATAACCAACATGTTTAAGTCACAATCACGTTTAATTTAATTATTTAAAAGCTACACACCCATTTTTCCTAGTAATAATACTTCGCATTATTCTTTAGTAATTATAATTATTGTTGCTTGACCAAGGCGGAGGGCCATCATATAGTGTACGCGGCTTGTAACTACGGGTCAACGGCGCTGGTGACCCGGCACGGACAACTGCTCATGTTTGGGAAGGACACTCAGCACTGCGACGAGAACGGTCTCGTTACGGGACTTAGACACGAGCGAGTCATACAGGTCATAAGGCTCAAGACAATGGCTTTCTAACATTTTGTTGCTCTTATATAATATGTTTTATTATGAATTATTATTATGCATATGCCAACTGGTTTCTTGTACACTGTTATGTGTGATGAAAGTTCGAAGCAAGATGTACATATAATCTGTCCGCTTGGAATGTTTAAATGTCGAGTGTCACATCTTTAGATTATTGTTAGGCTTATTTTGAAAAATCTATAATAAAAATATTTAGTATGCAATTACATATACTAAGTAAATGGTTTAAAAAAAATTTCAACAAGATAAAGACGGGACGGTGCAGAAAAGAGTTAAATTATATATATATATTGATAAAAATTAATTATAACGATTTTTGCTTAAAAAAAATACTGACCAATTTCACAGAATTCACAAGTGGTTCACAAGTGGTTTCCATTGAATATATTGGCATATATTTGTCTATTAATATTCTAATATAACATTATCAACAGCTTTTTTAAATAGTATTCAACGTTTCTTTAAACTTAAAACAGGTTGCTCTGGGGAAAGCACACGCAGTTGCTCTCACGAATTTCGGCCAAGTGTATACTTTTGGGATCAACAACAAGGGTCAATGTGGACGTGAATTTGGTTACACCAAAGAAAGTAAGCACCACAATATATATTTGAAGATATTAGCTAAGTGTAAAAAAATTCATGATTCATTTGTAAAAATCTGATCTTCTTGATTTTGTATCAAAACATATTAAAATTTGACATTAATCGTTTTGGATTGTATGAATTTCATAATTATTTTTTCTGATATATCATGTAAGAAGAAATATGATATATTTATAAATTATATAAATGTATTCTTTGTCTCTAGAACCATTTCTCCGTGAGGGTGGTGATAAGGAAGAATTGAGAATCTGTCAGACCGCTCACTCCTGGTCTATGGAGTACTGCCGCGTGTGTGTTCTGTGTCGCGAGTGTACGGGATTCGGCAGTGCCTGTCACTGTGCTGTGCTGCCCATTAGACAACCCGGAGAGTTAGTTGGCAATTATACCCAGTGTTACACCAGTACTGACCCCATCCTAGAGTCCTTTTGAGAGATCACATTAGGCATGCGGCGTGCCCTATAAAATATTCAAGAAAATAAAATAAAATTTATATAAAATAAGGTTTATATAACCTAATGGAGTAATAATTGGCTCTCACGACAAAACCTTTAAAAAAGAATTCAGACAATATAGTTAATATTATTATAACTAACCAAGTGTTTTAATTGTATCATATGTTATAATTCGAGGTTCATATTATAATGTGAGTTTTTTTTTTACTGTATTTTTTATTTAGTAGGCTTACATTTATTTTTTAGGTGTATAAAAAAGAGAGGTCCTAATAAAAAAATCTTAAAGCTCCATTACCAAGCTCTATGTATTTTGCGTTTAAGAATAGCGAATACACAGTACTAACACGTAAGTGAATATTTTAGGTCACTGCTTAAAACAGAAAAACACCACAAAACTCTTTTATAAAATGAGTGAGAATATAAATGCTGCATAATAACTTGACGTCAGCAATGTTCTCCTAGCTGTTTCACTTTAATTTTACTACACGGTAGAGTGTAATGCGACATGCGATAGATGGACGCAAAATCAAGCGGTACGTTTATATATTCTTATATCGGTATGTTTTTGTTAATATAGGAAGTGTGGTTGTGGTGAAGGTGACAGTGGCTGCAGCGTGTGTGGTGTATGCAAGCAGTGTGCTGAAGCGTCCACATCCAACGCCTCGACATCTGTCTCAGACCCGCCGTTTTTCCCATCTGGTATAGATTGTTTTATCACTAATTATTTAACATCATTTTTTTTTTATATTCTCATTATGAATAAAATTTTAATATATATGTTGTACGTTTACCTTTGTTGTTGTTAATTTTATCATGAGTAATTAATTTACTGTCTCTAATGTATTAATTTTTTGCATCAAGATATACAGATTTTTGTAATTAATTTGACCACTTATCTGATTATGTATGCTAGGTTATATATTATATAACATGTATATAGACAAGGAAGCGACACAATCGGACGGCTCTGTGCCGGTGTGTGGTGATGAACGCGAGGCCGGCGTGAAGGTGACCAGTCTGCCGCCGGCTCGAGTGGCTGTACCGGGGGGACATCGCATTGTCGCTGTCGCTTGCGGCTTGCATCACACCGTGCTGCTCACTGAACACGGTCAGTGTATTTCCTTAATACTAGAAGACAAATTGTATGGAGACTGTTAAAAATACAACTATGTAAAAGGTAGTCATGAATTAACAACTAACTTGGTGACTTCTGCATTAGTGTATCTAAGTATCTGTTTAAGATGTATTTAGCTTCAGTTTTACGGGTGAATTGAACTCTCTGTTATTGGTTTCATGTGTGGCCATCTCCCCCAACATGTTATTAATTACTGCAATAATTCAAATGCACATTACTTATATGAAGCAGAATAAAATTTATCCAGATATCTTTCTCCTACGCATAACTGAGGAGTCTTAAGCGAAAAAAACTCACAATTTTCAAAAGCTTATTTGCGAAAAGTATTCCTGTAGCACATCAAAGCTTCTTATTTTGATTGTCTGATAACTATCTTGGGGATGTAGTTTCGGGTTATAAACAATTGCACATATTTTGGTTTGTACAGGCGATGTCCTTACTTTCGGATCTAACCAATGGGGGGCTTTGGGTGCGGGTGATATTGCTTCCCATCACCGACTAGTCCGCGTGCGTGTGCCACGAGCTTCCGCCGTCGCAGCCGGGAGTAATCACACCGGTGTACTTACAAGGGACGGCGAATTGTACACCTTTGGTAGCTACCAGGTAGGGCTCAATTAATATTTTATACTGAGCATGAATGCTAAGTAATTTGAACTAAAATGTTACTCAAACAAAACAGAAGGGATCTTTGGGTCGTCCTCGCCAGGAGGAGCCACGTTCTGACCGTAGTCCAGTATGGTACGCCACACCGGAGCGCGTGCCACGCATCGGACCCCGACACGGCTGCCGCGCTGTATGGCTCTGTGCCTCTGGCGACCAGACATTCGTTCAAGTGTCACAGGCTCTCATAAACACTGACACATTGTTCAGTTCAACTATCACGGCCAATAGCAACAGTATTGGTGAGATATTTGTTTTGTTTCTATTGAGTAAAACTTAAGAAACCCTTCTTTAACTTTTTATCCATTTCCAGTTATTCTACCTAATCGTCCGGAACACACCTTTAAGTGTATCACTATAAATAAAACAGACGGATCCTGTAATGCCTGGACAGGTCCGGAACAAGTAGACTTTGTGAACACTCTCGCGTGTCTCGACCCCCTTTATGATGTCCTGTGGTGCTATCAACCACAGATGCGAGTCATGAAATGCTTCAACATTATCGCATTTGATTCACACAAGCTGCAGCGCTGCTGCTCTAACGACCCTGAAGCTTTTTCGGATGTCGAATTCGATTACCCCAACTACGGGTGTTTGAAACGGCTCGAAGACTTCCGTCACATGGAAAGCTTTGAATGGATCACCAATAACGACGAAGACCAGGAAGCTGAGAACGTGGTACTATCAAATATGTCTGTACTTAATCAAGAACTGGCTATACCATGCACTGTTGGATGTCAAGTCACGCGAATTCACGCGGCATTGCATTTGCTCGGTTGTTTGGATTCACTCACCTATGCCCACGATAACCGGTGAGCTAAATACGAGAATAACATCAATATAATAGTTAACTCAATCGACTGCTAAAAATATAAATTTATGTTACCGTTTCGCTAGGTCCCCTGTTGTGGAATGCAAACGTGATCTAAACATACAACCAATAATTCCCGTGGTAGAAGACTACCAGACTGTTAGCCGCTTCGAAAATCACGGTGGAGGTTGGGGTTATTCGGGACATTCAGTTGAGGCTATCCGCTTCATGTGTGATTGTGATATATTACTGGGTGAGTTAATACAAGTATAGTGATCAGTGTGATGTTTAGTTAAAAACGTTATATAAACTAAATAAAACAACTGTATTCATTAATAAGGTGGAGTTGGATTGTACGGTGGTCGAGGCGAGTACACAGCCAAGATACGTCTGTATGACATAGGACCGGATGGCGGCGATCAGGAAGGCGATGGCGAAGTCATATTCGAATCAGACGAAGTCTTCTACGAATGCCCTTCGAAAGATAGATTCCCGCTTATGTTTGATTCACCTGTTCCTCTAATTGTACGCTTCTATCCTACTTCATTTGATGTAATGTAAAAAATTTCGGTCAGTTATTATAATATATTAATGAAATTTCAGGCTGGTAGGTGGTATGTGGCAGCTGCTACGATTAATGGTCCATCATCAGACTGCGGGTCAGCCGGTCAAGCCATGGTGATTAATGACGATGTCGGGTTCCATTTCAAAACGTCAAAGAAATCCAACAACGGTACAGACGTCAATGCCGGACAGTTACCTTGTCTTTTATATAACGTGATGGGACCTGATCATCCTATGCCCATAAGACATTTGGATCCTGGTGAACCGGTGATCGTTCTCTCAAAGAATATATCGAGAAAAGTGACGGTACCCTGTTTCCGGTCACTGATCACCTTAATGCAGTGGAGTTGGAGGACCTTTAAGGATATTCTTCTAGAAACAAACGGCCAAGTGCCTATAAACTATCAGAAGTTAACACTCATGAAACACCAGAAACGCCTTGTTTACATCATAAGAGCTGGTCTGAGACTAGTCAGATCTTACATAAAGGAAGTGTATCCACAAAGCGTCAAGAGACGCAATTCACCCGATTACATGTCATATTTCGAGTCCATAGCGGAAATCCGTAACTTCATACAGTCAATGATGGCCGACCCGACGCCGTCGTGTTCTATGCTGCCTCGCCGGCCCGGCCGCAGCAAGGCTCACAGGATATGCTACGTTCAGTTTGCTCTGGATTTGACCAATTCTATACTGATGGAAGCCCACGAAACCTTCACCGTGTGCTTTTACGCTTTCTTTCCAACGCCCATTCTGAAATGGAATCACCTTTGCTTCATGCTGTGTCACGTGAAGGTATAATGTTTGAATGTTTGTACTGTATAGCAAAATTTAATTCAACTTAATTATGACAATGTTGTTTTTGTATCTTAAGGATGGTAGCGTGAACTGGGCTCATATCCGTGAATTGACGGCTACGTGTTCGGCCATGTGCCTCTCGCAAAGCCTGAGAGATGTTTTGCAGTACATAGTGCCGCTTACTCACAGCCAAAACGGTGCATCAGATACACGTAGGATTGATAATAAGGTAAATACATGTATTATATACACCTAAATACTTATATATATTTGGCACCCAACATTCAGCTCGATAGTTCAAGAATCACTTGCAGAGCCACCTTGATTCTTGTGTTTTCGATAATGTATAAGATACATCAGACACTATAAATTACTCATGTACGAAGGGAATCTATACGCTAAGTGTTTTAGGACGGACATAAAAGTTTTTAAACAATGTTAATTATTCCAGATGATCAAAGATGTCCCATGCAAATCAGCGACAGTGCCACGTTCATCGCACGCACAGAAACCCCCACCAATACCGCCACGTGCTAAGGATAGAGTATGTTAATAATATTTATTTATATTTCAACTTAACAGAAATTCAAATAATATATTGTAGATTTCGTTGCAGGTCAATGACAACGAAAAATCTAATTATCTTGATTGGCACTTACTGGACGTGGTTCCTAGATTGTTGGATGTGGTACTTAACCCGATAAAACAACAGTTGACTCGCCGTCAGTGCGCGCCCCCTCACGACCACGGGGAACTGTCTACACAGGAGAGACTCTCTGAGTGCTGCTGTAAACTCACATCGCGTATCATTGCTGAAATGTCTTTCAGTGCTTTGCAAGCAAAAGTAAGTGTTTAAATTTTTTCTTTGCATGAACTTTGTATTCAAAAATGCATGACGTCCTATGTTTGGTACGTCCCGATGCAGTTCATAATTACGACTGATAATAATTTTGTTGTAAAAAATAACAATAATAAGTCATAAGTCTCATACCTCTATATAGGTGTATGTGTGTTTTAATAATGTTTGTAATGTTTAATAAGGACGATCCTGAATCTAAATCGAATAAGCATCTGGTGACTGCGTCCCGCTTCATGCGTGTGAACTCTGCTCGTTCGTGGAGTACAGGGAACGGCAGCCCTGACGCTATCTGCTTCACTGTGGACAGACCAGGGGTGGCGCTAGTGGGTGCCTGCGTCTTTGTGGGCAGCGGCCATTATGACTACACAATCGAACTTCTACACGACGTACGTGTATTATTTTACCACGTTTCTTCTTGTTTAACGTCGTAATTATTTGTATATGACTGATATTTTGTTAAAGATTCAAATAAAATGATTGACGTGTGTCTCGTTTATAGATGCGTACTTCATCAGAAGAATCTAATGCGACCCACTGCTGGGTGAGTCTCGAAGCTGCCGACGGTTCATTCTCTAGTGGTGACGCGCATCATGAAATGGTGAACATCAAGTTCAACAAGCCAGTACTGCTTAAGGTGACAAAAAATAATCTATTGATATATTTATTAAGTTGTCGTTTGTTATTGTTATTGTGTTGATATTTATTTGTTATCTTTTGTCAGGACGAGATACGTTACGCCCTCCGTCTTTGCTGCGAGGGAGCTCGTACAGCTAGCGGTGATTGCGGTCTTCCAGCGGTCACCGGACCTGATGGAACTACATTTCAATTCTCCTCTTGTTCGCTCAGTTTCAATGGCACATCCATTGCCCGCGGGCAATTACCCTGCCTCATATATTACAGGTATTCTCTATATTTGTCTGTACTTTAAAACTTAATATTTTAATGTTACACATATTCGAATATATAAATTAAATTACAGAATACTGTTGTCATACAGTTTTATTCTAGGATATTTTTATGCGATTCATAATTATGTTATAGAACAAAGTGGGTGGAGCGTTCTGTGGAGAGCTCTTCCTCGGCGAGCACAAGTAACGCCCGCGCCAATATGAGTCGTATGAGCGAGGAGAGCGAGTGTGATCGTGGAGCAGTCCGCGACGCTGCAGTGTCCGTGGCCTCACTGGTAGCGGAGCGTGCTGCTTTACTGCTAGCGAGTACACGAGCCCTACCAGCGGACGAACTCCGCCGCGCCGCACCCGCTCTCGCCACTGCTCCCGCTCTCAACACGCTGCTACCCTATGCGCTGGCTAATCTCGAGGGCCTCAACGATTCTAAGGTTAACTTAACTTGATATATTGTATGTATTTTTTACCAAGAGCATAATTCGATCTTGATTTCTAAAGGGACTGCGTGACTTTAACGATATATTCTCGTAGTATATAAGAAAATAAGCAGCTTTCACTGGTAGTTTATTTTTTATATTTAGAATTCTATGCTGTTCTATATTCATTTGTTATGAAAAGTTGTCCGTGGCTTATGAAGAGTTTTCTGGTGTTTTAGAGTGTGATTCAATTACTGGAAATGGTACACAAGTTGCTGCCTCACGTGGCTGCTGTGAATCTATTGATACCGAGCGTCGAGGAGGTGTCTACTTCCACGACCAGTCAGTTCTACACCTGGGTCGAAAGCGAGCATCCATACAAACAAGCGACGGTGGTTAATAAACGGTCAGTTATTTGTCCTTATGATTAACTTTAGAAGCTTATCACTGACTTATGTGAAAAATATCTTTAACATTACCAGAAATTATAGATGTGGATAGACAGTTTATGAAAATATATATATTAATCAGGAATAAAGTGCTGCGCAGAAGAGCTTTATGCAAAGATAGGTCAACATTGTGAATATACAGGCAAAATGTGGATGTCGTATGGTGTTTTATTATTATTGATTATGTCTGGCAGGGTACTGTTTCCACCGCAAGTAGCTTGGATTGTACTAGAGATGGATCCGCGCAGTATAACCGCCCAGCCGGAGGACACGTTGACCATTTACGCAGTAGCGGGTGCTCCGCGCCACCGCTGCCATTGTTCCGGTGACACTAGGGTCATTGACCCACCCTTCCGTAAGGTATATAAGGTAGAGATCGTTCATTCACTCATTCATTGTAAATACACTGCTACATAACACTCACCACGCTCACACGCCAGCATCTAGGATACCGCGCCTTCACTCATTCATGATAAAATAGGAAGACTCCTTTTTTGGTTCACCAGGAGTATGTACATCGCTAATTGACTAACGCTTTCGCTATTTGGATTTATATTTCTTATATATATACGATTTTTGAGCTTCATAATCACGGTTTCTAAGCTTTTGTACAGGTTTGTAAATATTTGTAATCAATTTTTATAGCTGTTTTGTATATACTGATTTTTAATTAGATACAAGTTAATACATGTGACATGTATGTTGTGACACGGGTTTGTGCTGTTTGGTGCAGCGTTATTTCAATAGTATGTTGTTTGCAGAGGTTAATCCAGTTGACATCGGAAACAGGAGAAGTCGAAGAGCTGGAAGAGGCGAGCTCGGACGCACCTTGCATGCATTACAACTGCACATACGTTAGTGTGACGCCTAAGCTGGGTAATATGTAAGTATGAAGAATGTATACCTTTAAAACTGACAGCATTTGAAAAATACAAAAACTATGAGAGATAATCTGCTTGTAGGCAAGCTGATTGGCCACAAAAGGCGTTGTTGGTTCCCGGCAACGAAGTCATTTTCTCATTAGAGACGGCATCGGATTATTTAAACGAGTACAATAAATCTGAGAAGTAAGTTATATGAAGGAAATAATGATATGCTTGATGTTTAAGATTTTTGAAGTCGTTTTTAGCGTGATATTTGTATGTCCAGTGATGATAGCCGTTTTGGCTTCCGATGTCTCTGCATCGGATATGAGGATAGCTGGTCAGGGCGCTCGGTGCTCGGCTCAGGGTTCCCGTCAGGGTTGGCAACGCTTGAAATGGAGTTGGTACATCTTGGCGCTGCTTGTGCTTCGCGTCTGTTGTCACCAGATCTCGACATACCACCCCTGACACGCGGTAAGCGCTACACTATCTTTTGTGTACCGTTTTATGATTCATTTTTTGATGTAAATACAACCGCTTCAACAAATTATGAGATGTTTTCCCGGTTATACTGAGTGAAGAGCCTAGAAATGAATCAACTTTAAATTTAACACGCTTTGCTTATAACAATCTTATTTTTACGAGTCCAATATACAGATTATGATTCAAATATATTATTTGACTATAAAGTGTCATGGTTGTTATACATTACTTGTATATTTCTAAAGCACCCACGGAAATCAAATTGTTTTTCGTTTTATCAATAATCATAAAATTTTCATAACAAATAGCACTTAATATTCACGCGTATGTATATATATATTTATTAGAGGCGATAGTAGTTTTAACTGGCTTACAGTACGCCAGCTGAATGCGACATGCATTTAAAAGCCAAGGTCATAACTATGATGCAGCAATGGACGCGTTTATTAGATGCAAGTCATATTGTTATATATAGATATAATATATATAATGGACTTATAATCTATGCTTGTATATAACATGAGAAATAGCTGTATGCAATTTTCTTTCTTTATAAAAGTTTTTGATATTTTATTTAATTGTAGAGTATTTTTTATACTATAATGAATAATTCAAGAAAAAGTATCTGCCAAATAAATCCTATTTTTTTACATACCCCTCCTGACTCCAAAGGGTAATTTTTTTTCTCTTCTATATAAAATACCATTTTATTAAAATTTTGCCGTCTGGAACTAATTGCGGTTAAATACTAAAACTGTCATGCTAACAGTGAGACAATAATCTGTATTGTTTAAAGAAAACTATTAAGATGTATAAGGTATCGTAAAATATGAAAAGTTATGAACCGGGCTCGTGACCGGCATGCGCATGCGCAGGTGTTACACTGATCCATTGTGCTACAGTTTGTGAACTCCCATGGAATTATAAATCCCAATAAGACACACTTTCATTCCAGACATGCTTGATGTCCAAAATTAAATTGTTTTCCTGAACGTTATGACTAGGTACTGACATTAAAGGTAGATATTTGAATGGGAAAATATGTTTTTTATATATTTGAACAGTCAAAATTGATATTTCTCATTCCTGAGACAACCTACATGTAAATAAAGACTACATTTGTATGTTTCTTACGGAATGTTCACGGATATTTTGTTTCGAGTTTTTAAATATATAATATTTAATAAAACTAATGTATTTTCGGATTCACCACGCGATTTTTTCTTACTTTTAAAACTGTGAACCCAGATGTGATCTTGTCTGTCCGTGATCACGGTTGCTAGAAAGTAACCGAAACTTCGGGATTATGTAGTTTTAATGTAATAAAAAATCGCGTAGTAAATACGGAAATATATTAGTTTTATTAAAATGACTCGCTAAAATCTTATATCTCATTATATAATATAAGTAAAGATGTATTATAATAATTATTAATTGTAGCGACCATAGTGGAGGTACAGACGATGTCTTTGTCGTCTAGCGCCGGCGGTACGTCTTTTATTGGTGACGGTGCTGGCGGTCCGGTGGATGAGGACATCGCTGATCAGAGCGAAGCACTCCTCATATCACGAGGCCTGGAGCTGGCCTCCCCTCCAGCTGTCCACCACGTGCTGGATGGACTCCCCCTACTACGGTGAGTGACGTCACGTTTTAAGTACCGTACGATACGGGATATATGTGGGATTAATTATTCGCATCGCAAGACACATTTTATACTGACAGTGAATTATATAATGTATTAATTAGTTCTATTGAAATATTAATGTTTGGGTAAAATTGTGTTTTTATTCCAGCTAGCTATGCACTTGTATATAGTTTGATTTTATTAGTAACGCTTCCATAGAGGATTTCGCTTTGGTGTTTGTCCTTAGTATCGGCATCAGGTAATATTGTATAATGATTAACAAATCAAAGCTCTCCGAATGTCAAGAAATGGAGATAAGGTGAAGAAGATCAAGGCTTGTTTTGATATAAAGAAACATATTATATTGAAAACGAACAAGCAAGTAAGATATAAGATTAAAATAATTCTGTTATGATTATACTCTGTGAGTATAAAGATAACATTTTATATTAATTAAATTTTATTTAACTCAATACATCACGCATTAATAAAACATCCAAAGATATATACGATGGTGTAAATATAAAAAATAATAAAAAGATATATAATTTCATCTAATTTCTTTTGTCTATGGTAATAAGGTGTTAGGTAAGACATTGTTTATGGTACGATGTATTAATATAAATATTATATTAATGTATATGTGTCTATGATTCTTAGTCTCCAGAACGTTCGCTGTGCAAGGTCAAAACGTTCGTCGCAACACAGCTTAGCATTGTAATATTTATATATATGTAAATAGTAAAATTTAAATAAAATTAAGTAATTAAAATAGTTGCTTATATGATTTCGCAGAATAGTTTAAGCGGTTATAAAGATTAACGTCGAATGAAACAAATGTAGCATGTCCTTTATGTAGAGGAACCTTTTTAATCGTAACAGATAAACGAACACTGTTTATAATAATACTGGTTTTTACATTAAACAATTTATTGTTATCTTATTTTGAGGTAGAACTATTTTTTAGTCGAACAAACACTTACTGTCACTCCCGGATGGGATTAAATAGATACAACAATAACATGGATATAATACATGTGAAATTATAAATCCGTAGTTAAAAGTTCCGCTCTTTCTACAACTATATGAAATTCGGTCTCCCTATATGTTTTACCGTCTGGCATAACTATTTGGATCTTCTTCTTCTTTTCGTTTTCCTTCTTAACTATAAAAAATATCACAACGGCAGCCGCCAATAGAACGACAATGACTCCTACGATAACAAAAATCCAAAATGTCTGTTTGAATTTCCCACATCGGGTATCAACGTACGTCGGTATAGACACGAAATACTGCTCCAAGTCGTACCAGCAGTTTATGATTCTGCCTTGCTCGCTCAAAACACTTTGCCATCCCTCGGCGAGGTCGCAGTCACACGTCGATTTGAGATTAAGTCCATCGATGCGCAACGATAATGTCGTCCGGTTGTACATGAGCGATGTGGGTGTTATATTAGTGACGGTGTTATTGTCTATCAAGAGTTCTTGATGTCCTGTCACCGAGAAAACTTCTGGACTCGCCGTGAAACCATAGAACGCACCTTTCCTTATCGTACTTACTGTATTATTTCTGAACGTGATCGGTCCCCTCGACGTCACGCGAAAACAATCACCTTCTAAAATGTCTATGTTATTGTTTTCAATCAAAACTCTCTTTGGTAAACTGACAAGAAATGTTAAACTAGATAAACACACAATCTTAACTCCGTCTATACGTAAGAGATCAGTCACTTCCACGTCAGAGAGAAATCTGCTGGGAAGTACTTTAGCGGAACCGCCGCGTATTAAAAAATTGGATGTCGTGAACTTCTTGAACGCTTGTATTTCAACGTTATCAAAAACATTGTTCGTGAGTTCTATGTTCGATACACCGGTTAGACTAGAGAAGGCAAACGGCTTTAGGTTATTTATATAACTGTCACTGATAATGATGCTATTTATACGTCCTTGTACGCCATGGGATGATATTTCGCTGACTGTACTATTAGATATCGTGATTCTCAGTCCGGGATTCATCTCGTTGTCCCTCGGTGACCAAGCCAAGGCTCGTTCGTTGATGACCACGTTGTTCACATTAGCAATCTGTATGGTTCTCAGCTGTATGAGGTTCCGTATTGTTTCCGATAGGAATGTGACGCGGTCGCAACCGTTTACAATCACGGCAGTCACCATGGACGGTATCCGATAAGCTCCGTCCGATCTCAGTGTTAGTTCCTGTGTATATTAATTATATTAGTAATGTTATAAAAATGTTAAATCTGACATATTGTTGTTGGAGTACCTGATAGTCGCCCGTGCAGTGGCACATCAGTCTAGTGAAGGAGTCGCATCTACAAGCGTCTTCTTCGCAGGCTGTTGGTATGGAACGCTGGGCACTCGCCAAGCCGAGCACCACCAGCACGTATTTCCACGTCGCCCACATCATTTTAAACATCTTACGTCACCATAGCTCTAAGTTTGAAGGTCTGCAAATTATATCACGTCTACAATAATAAAGTAAAAATATAGCTCGGAATAAAATCTATTTATGTTCACCTACCTGTAATTGTTCTTTCACAAATACTTTAGATATTTATTTCTATTACAATTGTTTCATTTATAGTGATTATTGATGATAAGTTTTCTTATCGCAAAAACTTAATGTTTCAATGGAAATAAATTTTTTATTCTCTCTTAATAGATTGTTAGACATCAAATTAATTGATTAAACGAAAACCTGACCGATTTGAACGGAAACTTTTTGTAATGTGATGATATGGGTTATTTCGCTTTAGTCCTATCTATGTATGTGACTCAGATAGCGATATCGGTGGGCTTATCAGATATACTAGGTGCTTCACTAGTGATACCGAGACAACGCCCGTGTAATTTTAGCAACACTTTCAGCATTGATAGCGCTTTGATAAAGCCGCTGGGTGAATAAATATGTATATTAAATTATGTTGACCTCGATATTCGTTTAACTAAGAATGTCTAAAACACTAGTACTATTAAAATATATAT
>DVQP01000425.1:0-23346 GCA_018231745.1 Danaus eresimus
CTCATGATCTAATCGTACTTTGCACAAAATATGTTGATTTGATAGAACATGCTACAAATGCAGAAGAGAAGCAATAGGAGCAATGTGTAAAAAAATAGGAAGAACATTTAACAAAGGATCGAACAAGTATTCTTTATAATTTAAAGTAATAGTTGATTGTTACGTTTATGGTCTGGTAGTCTTCTCACCTTCAGAGTAAACTGAATGGAACAAGTGATACATAGTTTCTTAAAATCCTCCATCGTTCATAGATTCGATCGGTTCTGCTGACTCTGAGACAGACAAGTCTCCCCATCACTGAATAAACGCGGACTGTTCCTGTGAAGCGATCGCTTCTTTTTATTCAACGCTTGTTGACTTCGTTTACTTTCTAAACTTTGTTTTTTAACACGTGAAAGGGACACTGACAAATGGTGCTTTTGTTCTTCTTAAAGGCTTAATTAATATGTGTCACATCTCCACTGGGGGAGAATTTTTTTAATCGTTTGTGACGTCTCAGTTGTCTTTTGCTTTTATGAGTTTGTCGGAACTTACGTGAATCACAGTATACATTTATTTGGAAATTAAATTGTTCTCCCGGTTTCCGTTCTGTAGATACTAATTTCCAATACGAAGTGAGATTTATTGATTTTAAATATTATACACAAGTAAGTTCCACATTATATTATGTTATATTGTATAACAAGTTATAATTTCCAAGCTACCCTCGAACTAGCCGCAAAATCAAACTTGAACACCTGGAGTCGGCCGCAAGCTGCTGTTGGTCGAGTGAGATGTTAGCGATAAGACTTAACGTCTCTCAGAAGCCACCTGATTCATACTCAGACCACAATTCATATATTTACTATTTGTTAAAAACAATATCGGTCATTTATTGCTATTTCAATTTTCTATTTATGTATTCAATATTTATAAAGATGTGTTTGGATACATGCAATGTATTAAAATATATCAAGAAAAGGAGATTAGCTGTGAGCAATGGAATAACACAAGGTTGTTAGCTTTTAAAAATATTAAAACCATTTGACCAAATAACGAATTTACCTAGCACATGTTCGTTGGTAAGTTAAGTTTATCAAAGCAAACACGGTCTCCCAGACACCTGTAGTTACTAACTTCTCAACCTGCTTTTAGGGCGCTGAGACTTATTGCGGCGTATGACATCGTCTTTTGTTATTAAGGTAATTACAATACAAACAGCTCACTACTGGTGTATAAATACTATAAAGATAATTGTACTAGAACCGAAATTTCTAACATTATCGTATAAAAGGTGAACCTTAAAATATACACAAACGTTTAATGATCCAAAATTCAAACAATTTCTTATTTAAATTTCAATTAATATTGTGGACCGTCAGCAGTGGCAGAAATGAACACAGTAAAAGTACTTACTACTGTAGAGAAACACTTTTACGTCTAATACAGGAAGCTCCTGTGACCTTTGACCTACGTTCACTGACACATGTAATGAAGTTAATCAAGTCTACAGAGCCGCATATTTAACGTCACTATTTACTAGCTCGCTTTTGAGATTAAAGAGGAGTAAAAAACTGTTCTAACCGAATGACAAAGAACATAAACAATTTCTGAAAAATGTTGTTTATGAGTTATTATGGGTACACAGTAGAAAGCGGAATATTTAATTATAGTAGAAGACGTAGAGAGAGAACAAACGTTAAAATACAGTAATATGGCGAGGAACAGTCGGCGAGCAATCTGCTGAAAGTTTGCAACGATCTCACTTTTACAAATTGGTGTGGATTGGACCAGCAGCCAATTACTGGTATAGTCTCCAGATAACTACCACTACATTCACCTACACACACACGCACACACACACAAACACAAACACCTGTACTATTGTAAATGTACGTACACATCAAGACTGCTTTGATTTCCTTGAGCGCGATAATACAGCGGTGACGCTTGATTTCATTGCAAGATATTTATGCTTGACTATAGATCTGCACACATTTGTACATACCTGAAACAAAAAACTTCATAAGAACAACATTTACCATGTTTTACAACAATTATTAAAGACATTATTTAGAACAACCTGAGGAGTTAATGTTTATTAAAGATGATTTTTAAAATGAAAGGAAAACAAAAAGAATTATCCTTTTAGATCCCTTTCGAGTCTTTTAATTGCTCTTTACAAAAACTACTCGGGAAAGTTGGGCAAGAAAAGTATAATTTGTTACTCGTAAGCTGAATAAAGCCTTACCGTTATTAAAATACGACTCATTTTCTAGTGGATTTACTTTGGCCCCATTTTAAAATAACATTTATATACAAAAATTAGTTTTCTAAAAAATATATGCATACGAAAGATAGAAGAAACAAATTTATTAATACTATTTATCTGTTCATACAGCTTATTATAAATGTCTATCACATGTGGGTAAACACATATGGGAAAACACATAAAAAAGATATTTTATATTTCAATATTGGTTTATTTTGACGCGGTACTTTTTATTAAATTAATAATCACCTATAAAAAAAGGTCTACATATGCAAGTATTATACTTTTTAATGTAATAAAATTTGACAAAATAACTGGCCAACATGTGGCGAGTGTAAGAAATAAAAATCGTAGAATATAATGGTCGGACACTGTCCATAGTTCATTAAATGAAAATTGAACAGCGTCTTTCGAGTGTTGTTTATAAAACATAACGACGTTATCAATGAAACATAATGCAGCTTTTATCGTGATCTTATGAGGAAAAAAGGTATTACCAGTCAGTATTAGGAACATAAACATTTTTCTTTTAATTTCTTGTAATGATTACAAGGAATATTGTAATAGTCTTTACATAACAACTAAGTTATGAGTAAGATACCTGTGAGTTGAATCAGTTTAATGTAAAAGCTGTAAACGGCGGGCTGCAGTCGTCGGATGCTCGCGAAATTATTGTATACTCTCTGAAAAGTTGACGTCGTAAAACTTAATGACCGTTGAAATGCATCCCGTGTCCGTGTCCAGGGTCGACATAAACTTATATTTTTAATAATATCCATGGCCTGCTCGTATATTATAACGTAATAGGTTATTTTGAAATGTTAAAAATATAATGTGAATTCCACTGAAGTAACTTTCGTTACTATGACATTAATTTTAATTAGATGACATCATATGAAAGATGTTAAGTTCAACGCCTCATAAAATATAGTGTTACGGAGATATAATGTTCCAATAACGACTCACGCGCATACGTGGATCTTCTATCATTTTTCATATCGATTGTAATAGTACCGATGTTAATATCTGTTTATGATAAATATGAAAAAAATGAATACGAATAATTAAGAGAACATTGAGAGGCTAAGAAATACGCATAAGATGTGCATTAATGTTCATAGTAAAATATGTATATATTACTAGTTAGGTCAAAGATCAGACCACAAACTATATCAATGAAACAATTGTAAGCGTTACAACTTCCGTCACATATAACGAGACTGTAATATGTAGCATACTAATAATGACGAACAGAAAAAGATGACAACTAATTATATACCAAATAAACATGAGCTGTAGGAGAGACGAACAAGAACAACAGGGAGTGTACTCTAATAAGACGTCGGGCGATCTGTTGCATTAAATTATTATAAATAATTTACTTTCCCTTCTGTACAATGTTGATTACAATATATCGAGGACAATTGGAATATAAAGTAAGGCCGGGAAGTTAAATATTATTATATATGTCGATAGAATAATTTATAATATTTTTATCGACAGATATAATACAACTGATATATGGTTTTTATAATATTGACAGTTGTTATTTTAATAAATTATTGTATTCTGTGTCGGCTCATTATAGAAGCGCTAGCAACGTAACATATGAAGTACAAATGTTCATAATTAATACAGCTTTCAGAAGTAACGCGTTATTGTGCAATACATATCATTCCATACAGCTACAACCAATTTTTTCTTTAAATCAAAGCTAAAATATCCTGTATAAGTACCTTATATGAGTAATCGCGAGCATTAAATATGGTCCTTTAGTAACTGCTCAGACGTTGACGACTCTACATACTATAACAATAGAATGCCAAAATTATATGAGATGTGGCATTAATTCTAAATGTGATGTTATTATGAACAGCTGCTTGAGGGTGGAGTGTCTGGTGGTAATTGTTCATCTCAACTTCACCAAGGACCGTCTCGTTGTGGACAAAAGATCTGTTCTGTCATAAACCGCTCGCTTCTAATGACGATGAATTATATATTATATTATGTTGCAACATCTCAGTGGTTTGATCATTATTATTCTCAAATGACAACAAAACGCATTAATTTTTTTTTCATTCATTTACTTGCTTACATGTCTTGGGTATTTAAAAATACACTTATTTATTTGGTTTGAAAGTCAACGTCGTTATATGTTTATCTAGATTTTGAAGACGCACATAGTTACATACATATAAATTTCAGATTTCATATATCTTTCAATGGTCAATTTCAATGGTCTCCTGTGTGTATGTACGTTTCTTGTCGCGTTGGACTGAATAAGTCTCGATTAAATGATAACTTAATTATAACCTAAAATAAGACAATAACACAGAAAAACTCCAAAATTCATTGAATTCTACAGTTTCCTGTTAATTTGTTATAAGGACTGCATAAATCATATCTCCTACATAAAATAATAAAACTCCCGGAGATCTGGAATCCGTGATATGATGTAGGACTAGGTAGTTGTCTAAGCCCTCTGGTGGACTTGAACCCGTAATAAGATTGACTTTTATATAGTATTGCTTACTTATAAGAGTGAAACCAACATTATTTAACCTACCTAGTTGTATACATGTAGGACACCTCAAGTTTTCCTTATCCTACAGTAAGCGACGTCAACCCCACGAGTGTTGGTTCGTTATCACGCCACGTGACCAGATTAACATCAATATTAGAAATCGTGAATCTCGAAGGGGAAATATAAATTACGAGCGAATAAGCAGTCGTAAGACGTGGCGTGAGACGGAGACATACAGCGACTTATTAATACAGAAGCTCAGCTTGTTATTTAAATTGAATTATGGCAATACAAAGTACATTAATATAATGTGATGTGATCTGATTTATGATCGGTTGAAGTTGACTTTAATGAATAGCCGACATCAATTCAAGGACTTAAAGTTCGTGTAGTTCGTTACAGGTATTGGAGGTTTCCAAAGTTATGTGAAATATTTTGATAAGATTTTAACAGAAATCAAATGATAGTGCTTTTTATTTCCAGCATCTACAACATGAATGTGTTTTATAATAAACTATTTTAATGGTCGTCAGGTTTGTATTAAGATATTGTTCTGCTATAAATCCTTAATATTCTGTCCCAAACAAAAGCTTCTCAGTACTGTCATCGTACAACTGTACAGCATGGGTAAGCTGTAACCTAATTTAAGGTCATAAATCAGGAGAGAGCAAAGTTCGCCGTTAAGGTACGTTACGTTACATGCAACAGATATTAAACCACAAGTGAATGTCTTTTACATAATCCTTTGGATTAACAATTCTTAGCAAGTAGATAAGAAGCCTTTATTTTTACATTGATTAAGTACATTTCTAAATTATATTCTGATTCACGACGTTGAGGTCACAGGTCACACCTCAACAAAACAACTTATCTAAATGAACAGTTTGAATCACAACTGAGAAACAGTTTTCGTACCATTTTCTTACTCCCAGAATTCTGTTTTCTAAAATGTATTACCATATGTTAAATAACTTTCTTGGTGTGACTGATACAAACGCCCGCGTCGTGTCTCCTGTGAGGGGAGATGTGATATAATGAGATATATCGCGATAGTTCTCAATGGAAATTATTTTCACAGTTCGAAAACTTGTAAAGTTGATCGGCAGCTATTTGTCAGCGGCTTGCCACAGATACGGATGCTGTTTTTATCTCCGGTTTTATGGCACATTTACAATATTGATGTGATGACGCTATGAGATCCAATATATTGTGTGTGGTACCGAGAACTTATTTATATATGGAATATATAACGAATGTTAAAAAAGAATTCGCTCTTGTCACCGTCTGCACTAAATATTAAAAACTTGATTAAAATATTGGAAAAAAATTGTGAGATGTTGTGATAAATAGTATCAGATCCCAGAACGGATATTATATTAATCATAAAGTAGTCTTGTTAATAATGAAAATAAAACATTAAAAAATACTTTCTAATCATTAGATTTGACACTTTTATGATACAACTTCTTTCTCTGAGGTCGTTATTTCAATAGCGATCGACGATAAGATTACTGAGAAAATAAAGATGTTTACTGATCATCTCGCTCTGTCAGACAACAGAGAAAAAAGTTACGAGGCTGCAGATTATCTTGCTGTTGGCAAGCTGTTTGAAACAAATAATTGTCGGGCGTATTAATGAATAGCCACTACGTTATAAATATCCATGTATAAACGTAACTGACTGCTGCAAGGTAAGTACGCCTTATATGTCATTTGTTATTACTGTTTTCTTACTTAGACATGTTACTACATGTTGTTAGTTAATATATGATAGTTTTATTTCTTTTAAAGTGGATTATTTTTACCATTATTTCTACTGCTAACATGTAGACGGTGTCACCAGCCTCCTCTCTGAAGGATGACTTGTAAATGACGACACACTAGAAATTATAAAAAGAATATGCGCGTATTATGGTGAGATCCTTTTTATTTTGCTCTAAGGCTCTGATATTTATGCTTTATTTATACTTCTTATATGCTTAAGTTATACTTATCAATTAATACGCTACTATAATTATAAGTTTATGTTTTTAAGTTAATTCTGTTGATAAAATAATAAGTGCATAAATATACCAAACGCTTAAATATTCTCTACGTTAATAAAAATATAATACCTTTTAATAATATCTATTATTTATGTTGAGATTTATATTATTACTTATATACATAAAAAAAAAAATTTCAACTGTTGATGCTTTTTATAAAGTACATTATTTAAATAATAACGATCGATCTCTAAATATGAAAACACAATCAAATATTTAAACTTATTGCCTTCACATTTATCATTACTTTAGCCGCATGTAACTTATTACTGTTTGTCTCATACAACTCAAAAAGCGTCTAAATTCCATAGAAATATTTTGAAAAGAGAATTCTATCGACATTTTATGTTTAAGAAACGACGAAATTTAGGAGTGAAATTTATAATTCCATAAATTTTTCCAAATTGCCTTAAAATGGCCATGATTAGGAAAAAGGGACAAGATGAAATTAATTGTGCTGCGTGACTTGGAATACGAATTATTATACGTAGCCTCTGCTCTGACGTTACGTTATATTATATTGAATATTCTAATTTTGTTCATAGGAAGTAAATTATTATAAAAAAGTGACGAATACAAATAAGTTTTACCAGTTACTCGAAACCCTGTTAACTTATCGGTTCAAAATGAGAAAGCAATTGAAATCTGAATCAGACTACTTTTTATTGTTTCCATGTTGGAATTACCAAAATGTATTAATAGTATCAGTAGGTAGGTGTGGGGTAGAGATCGGCTCTCAATTGACGCTGTACAATGATGAGGGCGAGAGACGAGTTCGTATAAAACGCCGACGTGACCACAATACCAGAACCTTGAATGCGACGCGAATTTAATTTAAATCGTTTTGTCTTAATGACGGAGATTATTATTATGGGCTTCATGAAAATTTAATTTCGTCCTCGTTAGACTTCATTTGACTTATATTTTGCTATATTTAACGAAATCGGTCCTCGCTGCAAGACCAGTTATTGAGAATATGTTGTGTGTTGAAACTTTTAAATTATATTTTCAACTACACTATCAAGTAACTTTTTCAATAAACTACTAGCCATTAATGTAAAACTTACCAATTTTAATTAAATTTAAGAATAGAATGCAGCGAGCAGATATAACATGTGGGCTGTGTTGTAGTTTTATAATTAATGAATACATTTAACTACGCTCTCAAGTAGACTCAGCAGCTCTGGCTCTTATGGAAACTTTAGCGATTATACTGCAATTTATCACGTGCTCTGCGTGGCGTCAAAACCCGTTACATGAACACATGTAAAGCTACACTCCTCTTGACACATACACTTAATGTCTTTTTAAACAATGAACAATCCGACACCGCACACTTCCACTGCAGCGCACTAACACTATTATTACACGTTTATCTTAAATTTTCAATCGAACGCCATCGAATTAGGTCGTGACCATTTTCTCATTAAATATGATATTATCTCTATAACTCAATACACGTGAAACGACAATATTTGTCACGTCCGTGTCAGCTGCGGATCTGTTGATACCACCGACATAATAATTAACCCTAATTGGAGACAATGTATTTCTGACTGGACACAGTTCAGCTCGATTTCCACAATCTCATAAGTTGTGTTATCACAAACGATAGCAAGGCGCGGACCAATTAAGGATTACTGTCTCTGGAACACAATCTAATAATTTTCTGTTATCACGACGACCATTTTGTCTCGAAACTTCAGTGGGATTTTGTTATTTCTACAGTTTTCTAATATAGATTAAAATTAATTTTAACTTCCATTATTTTTCTTATTGTAATCTTTGATTTCCTTCAATTAATCAAATTCAATAGATTCTTTTTCTTGTTTTTCAAACAAATCAACGCTTTAGTTTAGTCTGCTTGATGTATTCGTGATGTTTTTTATAAATACATTAGGTTTAACAAAAAGAACACAAATTAAAATGATATTTTTTATTTTTTCGACTTCTTTAATTGTATCACATTGTTGTGATATAAATAATATAGAATCTGTGAATAGTAACGTTCATTTATAACAGAGAAATAAAGGACAAGGATAAATATAAAAAGAAAGTCACCCACTAAGATAAATCGGGTGGTTTAAGACCTGTCTCTATAATAGTAGTAGTAAGGCGTCTTTACACTAAAAGCACTGGCGTCTAATTAAGCTGCTCTTATCTGTGAGAAGCAGTGGCGAATGAACAGCCTATCTCGAGTAATTGCGGATTTTACCTGCGAAATCGCCGTTTAAAGATCTAAAGTCTGAAACCGAGACAATGGCCCTTGTAATTGAAAAGGTTCTCCTGAAATAATTAAAGTAAGTCCAACACGAGACGTGTTCTGTGAAAGTGATGAGCTCATATCGGGAATTGTCATTAATTATTATCAGAGTGTAACCTCATAAACGCTAGGTTTCATGTAGCTCGTGTGACAAGAACAGAGCCTTTACAATTATAGGAGCGTGTTGTGATCCATCTTACTGTGTCCTCGACATGGATACAGTGGAAAATAAATCACCAAGCAACAGCTACACGACTCGGGAGATAATGAATTCATGAACGGTGAAATTAATGATATATCAGAAACTAAGAGCTCTTATTAAGAGACATTATGTAATTGGTTGCGTGGTCTAGAAAATCATTATTTTATTTGACAACATTTGATTAATATTATCTATGTAATTTCTTAAAAAATACAGTAATGATATTTCTTTGAATAAAACAAATATTGTACTGTTCTTTAAAAGAAGATGAAATCTATTAATTTAGAATTGTAATATATAAGCAAACATTAAATATGATATATGAAAGGTCTATGTAACAAAATGTACGGTCTTGTTTGAAAGTGGCTGAAGTCCGTGGGTCGGAGTGTATTCCCTCAATGAAGCTGGTGTCGAGTTTCAAGTAAACCGATACTTATAACTAATAATGTGATGATTGCCAATGTCCATAGCAACTAATGGCATTATCAGTTGTATTAGTGCTTCGAAACTGAATGCTATTAACATATGACATATAGAGTTGGTCCCAATTTACATTTACATAAACGAATCAAAAGAAAATAAAACCAACTACATATCGGATTCAAAGACAATATTGAGCAATCGTTTTATATTTACAAGTACGCGGAGTTACGTATATGTAAACTTGTATTTATCAGAATGGAAGCCTTTAAGTTATAATTTGTAACAGAGTTCCTAAACAAACTTGCCATTGCTGTCTTGTAAGTTGAGAGCACATGTCTACAAACAATCAAGGAAGTGGCCTTCGCTACATTATGGACAGACAGACGGACAAACACAAACACGTATTGTACAGAGTAATCGGGTAGCACAGTAAACATTCCAATGGAATATATTTTGCCTTTGTAATTTATTCAGTTGCTGGCGGTTTTGGATAATGACACTTTCATCTAAATTTAAATAGGGTTTTTGTTGTTTTTCTTTTTTTGCTTTGGATTGTTATTTTTATTTAATTGCCTCTTTGTTTAACATCAGGGAATATAAAGGATTTAAAAAATTAAAAGAATTGTTTTACATCTTTTTTTTCAGGCTTTCAATAGTGAGCTTGAAGGCAGTTTAGATTTTATTTGTTAGATTACTTAATATTCATACCTGGTACAAGAGTTTTTTTAACCATCAACGTTTCAGCCTGCGGTATTGTTTCGTAGTTTTGACGAAGAGCTTGTCAGCAAATATAAACGATTTCAAGTTAAATTGGATTCAGTTAGTCGGTAACAAACAAGGCTTTGTCAGGATTTGATAACCTCCGAGTGTTGAAATTATAACCCGGTCTATCTCACATTTACGAAAAAAAAAAACAAATAATTAATTATTTTTATAAAATCTATTAAAATTTCACGACAACGACAACACACGTTTCACAGAGTTCACACTCAACGTCCGCGACCTCCACGAGAATGGTATCAGGAGTCATTGCTGTTAGTGTCGCGTTAAACATATTTAATTCAAAAGAATAAACTGTGACCAATAGCTTTGAAAGGTTATATAAATATGTTGTAGGTACATACATTTCATAAGGTCTCGAGCCGTTCGTTGGTTAAGATTACTATGTTATCTTGAAAAACACATATAATTAAGCCGTCAGCCAGTTACAAGTTACTCGGGAGTGCGAATGATTTATGGATACACAGGATCTTGATAGGATGTTATTAACGGTGTGGAGTGAAGTTCAGACTAACAATAGGAGATGTAAAGAATAAGTTATGGAGAGATGTTATTACTATTTCAGAACTTTTACTAATTACAAAAGTTAAGTTTTCATTTTTATATGCATAATATGTAGGAACTCTACTCTAGGTTAGAGCAGGTATCACTTTTTTACTGTCACTCGTAAGTCAGTGAGTTTCATATAGCTGAGCGCAAACAAAACTTACAAAAAATTATTGAAAAACAATGACATGTCACTATTGTTGACATATAAATGAACAAATTAGTCTCGTACATATTACACATTACATTTATTTCACACAAGACACTCAGGAACCCATTTAGCTGTCATTGAATCGTTCTGTAGGCAGCTGTTAAAACTTGACTGTACATACTGAGATACTCGTACAAATAGACTTCAAATTTAAATAACATTTTGTGGATCAGTGCCGTGACTATGTAGTCATATGTGACATATCTCAGTTAGTATATCAGAGACAACAAACTATGAATACTCTAGTATCAGCTGAGAGTTCGTTCAAATTCTTTTCGAGTCCGCGCCGTCGGAGTTCTGGCCATTCCTCATTTAACTCTCGGTGCTCTCATATTACCAACATTTATTTTTAGCGGCGTATTTTTGAATTATGTCCTCATAAATAATATAATGCTATAAAATATTACTTTATGGAAATTTAAATAAAACATTAATATTATGGCGAGGAGGTCTGTCTGTAAGTAAACCAGCTTGTTGTTTTAAAAATTCAGAGAATATTAAAAAATACTATAACTTAAACAGACAGTACCTATACATACAGAATTTATTTAAAAAACCAACAACCAGGATTTGAATATTTAATAGATGTATAAAAAATAAAAAGAGATAACAAAAATTATAATACTTATATTACTGGAACAATAAAATTAGATGTTTTATTTTATTTTCGAGTTTTATTCATTTAAATGAAACAATATTTTTCAGATATAACACTACGCTTACTTTATTTTTGTAAAGACTACGTGCTCCCGACGTTTCGGTTACTATTCAGAAACCGTGATCCCGGGCAGAGGAGATGTTTTTTATAAAGAGTTGTTCAAAAACAGTTAATAAATAAAACGACGCACATTTTAATGAATGATTTAATTAATAAGTCCCATTTGAAGCCTCTTCAACGACCTTTATACTTTATTTATAACAGAACAAAGAAAACTCACCAAGTGTTTACTTTTTGAATAACAAATGGAAGATTTTGTAAATTAAATTGTTTTAAAGAGTTCGTGAACGGTTCAGTTTGTAATTAGAAACATTACACAGCGCTACATCGATTTGAGATCTTCACGAAAAATATAATTTAGAAAACAATATCAAACAGAATAATTTTCCTAAATTATTTAATTTAAATGTCAACATGTGTGTGTTGTGGGTTTCCGTTTCCGGCATCAAGACAGTGAACACTAGGGCAATAACGCCCTACAGAAATCAAGTGAATTCAATTATTTATAGAGATCTTTGTATACAAACTTCGTCGGACATCACTAGTAAAAGTACTGAGGAGTGTTCGCAAATAATCAGATTTATACAACTGGCGGAGATTATCGTGAAATTAGAAGCACAATATCACGATTTGATTTGAGGCTAGAATAACTTATTAGACAATATGTACAAAAACATCAAATTGACAGCGACACACACGTCACGTCTGACGTTATAGACAGTGCTGCCAAACGTGAAAATAATTTACTATTTTATAATAACGTTCCAATCTACGTTAGAAAATCTTGAAACCAATATTATGGAAGGTCAATTTGAAATATTATTTGATAAAATGAAGATTGAGATGCAAAAACCAAACTGCTGAATTGAAGCATTCTATCACAAAAAGCATTATAGAAAGAATGAAAGAAAAATTAATCCCTTCAGTGGAAGAAAACAAAAACCTGAGAATCAAAGTGGATAATCTTGGATGCCTTGGATTTGATGCGGTCCAGGTCAAGCTCTCTTTCTAATACCTCTAATATCTCGAATATAACAACTGCCAAACAACAATGGCAAGTAAATATCGGCAAAAAAAAACCAAAACCAACCGAATAAACTAACGACAAGTAAATAGGAAAACACCACCCTCCCCCAAGCTGACTGGTCCTCGTGGGGAAAAAGAACAAAACCCTCCAACAAAAAGCAACAGCAAAAAGAAAACACAACAAAAACAACGACATAACCAATAACAACGACATCAGGGAAATGGCAGGAGTGACGTGGAACAGATTGGTACAGGAAAGAGTTAAGTGGAAAAGGTTAGAGGAGGTTTTTGCCGATAAGGCAAACAGATCTACAGAGGATAAAAAAGAAGCAAATAATAGATTAAGTAAGTTTGTATTGTATAGGAATATTATATTAGGTGAAGTTGATCTGAAAAAAGGGCTTTATTATTATTATTATTAACCTGTGTGATATAGAGCTGACGTCTTAAGACAACTTTTTATCTATTAATGAAAATTAAAGACTCATAATATAAAATTATTTAAGTTTGGGTAATTTTACAAAATAGTAAATGTAATATTTCCGGTTGTAACTTCTATACATTTAAAATAAACTTAGTTTTATTTATACCATTTCAATTCTTAGACATACGTTCCAATTTAATCTTGATAGAAGCTGTTTGCTCCGGGCCTACCTGAATACTAGAACAAAACAACTAACTTAGTATAATGTATTCATTTAACCCCGTTTAGCATCTTAAATACGGGCTCTAACTTCTAAGTGGTATTCCATTGCTGAACTCACAGCCAGCAAGGATTTAGGCTACAACCCACAGATAACAGTAATCTGATTGGGATTTATTATTTAAGACAATTCATTAATATTAAGATATACGCTACAAATAATTATAAATAATGTTAAACATATAAAAGTTGCCTACCACAGTTACGGTTCAGTGCATCCGGAGATAAGTGGTTAATGTGTGTACAGCGGTTCTTAGAATATGCCGAGGGTATTGAAGTCAATTGACAAACAACTTAGTAATCATATAAATGGAAATGATAGTTAATGTCCTTTATCATGAGACAGTTAAAGAAAAATAGTTTTTTAGAATATTGCAAATCTATATTTAAAGAACAAAATGCGATTGCGAGTACCGAGTGAATATATTTAAAGATCTTGTTTTTGTTGAATAAAATGAATGGATTGTAATAGAAAACATTGTAATAACCAGGTTACAAGACCCTCGCCAAGATTCATAGTCATTATCTCCGAAGTATTTGAAGATTTGTATCGAATATAACTACACGCATCGCTCTCATAAAGAAAATGAGTTGTATAATAACGGTACGAAATGGACCAACTTTTGAATTACACGGCGCTGTATTGTTACACTTTTCTATTACTTTTCCCTTAGATATAGCTATAAAAGAATTTCTTTCATATAGAAGTTAGCGAAGTGTGCTACAGGAAATTGGTAGGTAATATATTTTGAAGAAAACATGTAGCATTATTACTTAGTTTTATACCGGCAATAGTGGTGCCCGCGTTAGACTGAGTATTGATACATATTTATTATGTTACATACATATTTGTTATGACGTTTCTATGTGTATGCTAAATGTTATTTAAGTAATGATCGTATCATCTCTATGAAAGAAAACTCACTGGAAAAATATATTGAAACGACAAGGATATGGTCACACACAAACTGATTCAACTATCAATCGTATAAACACATTCTCAGAGATTTAAAACTTTATTTAATTAAATTTTAAAATTTGCAAACTGAAAATAATATAAGAAATGATATTCTTGAGTTAAAGTGAATTTGTTGGTTGTTTGGAGGTGACATAGTTCACACAATAAATGGCTAGCCAACAACTTGACTCGACCCAAGTGACCCACAATATGTTTTCTCCATTCGCCTCCCCCCCTTGAAACTCCCAAACCCCTATCCACAAATTGTCTGCGTCTTACTCGTCTTAATTGAATTTATAATGGGTTAGTTTGTACACTTTTAGGCTCGAAGGTTCAGAGTTGCCGGTTTAGGAATACCAACACAATATATTTATTATGTGCTCTTGAATCACGAACCTAGTAAACATTATTAAGTTATAAATTGCTAGTCTAATTGATAATCGCAAAGATTCTATAACTCGATAAGAGCAGCGTGCCGGCATTCATCTCGAGGTAATCGCATTAAGAACAACGCTCCCAGCATTAGTATTATTAGTGTACCAGTTAGTACTTGCCAACTAGATGTTAACTTGCTCGCTATGTAACTCTATTGCGATCGTGTATAGCACCAACATTTAAATGGTTTGTTAGTAACTATTTAAGGTAGGAGTGCAAGCGATTACCTTAATGAATTTTCCTAGGTTACATTTTTTAGGTCACCGTTATTAGTATACTGTCCAAATATTATTATCAATTTATTTTGTAGGCAATGAAATGTGGTAGAGAAGGACCGGTGAAGGTCTAGCCTGCAGTGTCTGGTGCGACTGAAGGGATTATTCACCTTGTTATTACAACAGGATTGGTCACCACGAACAGTTCACCTATAATGACTCATATAACTTTCATTTTCCAATGAATTTAGGAACAGCTGCAGTCATTGGTGTATTTCGATTAGACGTTATCTCACGCTTATGTTTATCTTAATGAAATATCACACCACTAGTTCAGAATTCATGACATAAGCCATCTTAATGCATATATTGTACAAAATCAACTTATATTATATACACGGATTAAATAGTTTATTCCCGAAAATATTATTTTATTATTCAGATGAAGGATTCTGAAAAACTATAATATTGTTTCTTGAATTATAAAGTATTTTCTACAAATTCTTTGTCTATATATAATAGACTAGGAGCGTTGAACCTATTTATATATATATTTAAATACGTCTTGTACTTTTAATTAAACATGCATGCTTATAGGGGTCTAAAGAAAGTCTGAAGCCTCAGGGCCGAGTATTCCCAAAAGAATCCCAACCTGAAAAGGGTACTAAAGCTACGTGAATAATTTATTCGGCTTAGCGAGAATTAATATGTCTTGGGAGCGTTAAAATATCATCCCCTGGCTGTTGCTAAATGAATCGTTGTTTGGAGCCAACAAGCGTTCCAAGTAGATCAAAGTGCGTAATGGAATTATGTTGAATTGAACTCTGACGTAGGTGGGGTCGGGTCGAAAGAACTAACCCGGAAGAGTCAACGGGTTCGAAATGAACTCTTTCATTTATTATGTATTTATCACTTACAAATAACCATTAATTTCAAAATGTTTCACCAACCCCAATTTCACAGACCTTCTAAGGTTAAATTCTTACGTGGTCTAGTTTTGGGATTGTCAATCGATATTTTTCTTCTGTAGCTTGTATTCGTAAGCAGCATGCAGGTTGTATTTGGAGAAAATACCAGACATGGACCGATATCCCGGATATTAAATGTTTGCCTTCAAATTTTTCCACCGCATGCCATTGAATTGCCACATTTGAGCAGTGCCAAGTTTCTGCCTCGCATTACGGAGACATTTCACTCTGAGGAATATCGATATATATTTATATTTTTTTCATTAATTTATTGTACTGTAAGCGTGCAAAGAAATTTTTATATTAATAGTATATTCTATTATATAGAAATTTCTCGCAGCGTAGGCCCATAGAAAAGAATTTGAAAAACCGTCCCCAAGCTTGTCATAACAAATATGCAAGCACAAGTCACAGATAATACTCGTCGTGACAAATATTGAGCGATGCCTATATTGTTAATCCCTTATTGAAATTGAAACTTGTCTGAATCGACAAGCGAACATGCGACTTGTTATACAGGGTTAAAGTTATAAATCCGATGAATTTTGGGTTGGAAAAACACAGGTGCAAGTGTTTTCTTATTGTAGAACTTGAATAAACAGGGATTCAATATAATAAAATGTCCTGGTTCTAGTGATCGGGTTAAAGTACAGATATGAATACAAATTCCTACGAAACAAAGCCACATGTTGTCATATTGTATTGACACACTTGTTTAACAAATGATATCAATAGCATTCTTTTGTGATCTTTTAATGCATCTATATGTATTTAAGAAAAATAACAACATAAAAATGCTGTTACTATCGTCAGACACGGCATGATAACAATTTTATGAGTGGACGACGAGCACGTGTGATTGGAAACTAGAGAATGATGCCGCCACTGAAACGAAACTGAGAGACACTGCCCGTCTGGAGACTTACTAAAGATCTTTGAAGATTTAATACTCAATGGCGGTGACTGGACTAAGATCTCCAAACTTTTATAAATCCTTTATTTATATAAAAAAATATTAAATTTTAAGACCTTTACTCTATAAAAACGTGCATAAAATTATTTAAATCGTTTGACATAAAAAGTAGTACAATAAAGTTTTGATGCTCATTTGACAATACTTTTATAAGAATATAAAATATTGTCGATATAAAAAAGATACGATGAAACATACGACACAGTAAACGAGACAAGATGAAACGATTCTCTTGACCGTTATAGTCAGTTAAATAATCATAAATCTTGTCATAAAAAATATTAAAGAAATAAATGTTACAAGCGAAGTGGAAATACGAAATTGAGTGGCGTGATTTAAAATAACGATCTCAGTGTTCTCAGTCTAATCTCGACAAACAATCCCTTGGGTTCCGCTTACTTCGCAAATATAACTACGATAGGGTGAGGGCAATTTTCTGTTCCTAAAATATGACACTTGATGGACTGTTATTTGATCCGGAGTCATAGAAATATTGGACCCGATATATGGGAAATAGGTAAGTCACCTTTCTTACGTTACAGTCATTACATTTTCTTTGACTTTAGATTCAAAATTGGGTCCGAAACTGCGTTACGGATTTTTTTTCAGTATCGCATTTCATCCCTAAATACACATGTACTTATATTGTATTCTTACTAATTATATCAACACAAAAATAAAAATTATGGAAGATAAAAATTATAAGATTATTCTCAATTTATTTCTATGTTTAAAACCATGGTTGGATCAGAAATGTCTCTTGCCATAAACAAATGTACAAACATCACCAGGTCCGTATCTGATGGGGGCAATTGAACATGTATTGCGTCCAAAAATATACGCGTGTCTGACACTTTCTCGTAAATTAGCTTGACAGATTGACATGCCGAGGCGACACTGCGACACCAGCCGTCGTTCGCTGACAGATTTCGTTGTCGCGACCGAGTGAGTGTGAACTGTGCTTTTAAATTTAATTTTACATCAGTTTCATTTAGTTCATGACTGTTTTCATTTCTCTAGAAGATTTTTTTTTATCCAAGGTTCATGTCATATGTCATAAAGTGTTCCAGATTCAGTTTTTTCAGTTTGTTTAAACATTATTTTGTAACAGTAAAAACCATGACAAATGACAAATAGCATTCAATTTCTTTACTTTATGATGTGGAAGGGTGTAAATGCAAATCCAAAGTACCTCTCGCATCTGTCACTAGCTCAACTCACAGCTTTACTATAAATAGGTCCCACTGTTAGTGGGGACTTGCAAGAATGCTTTTAAATGTCCCATTGAATACTCTGATGTATATTATTTCAGATTCTACACAAAAAAAGCAGGGCGTCATTCATGGGGCTCGTATGTGTGAACTTTTGGATGCATTCGTCACTTTGAATGCAGTCGATGTTATCGCTTAGCTAATAAATGGTTTTGAAAGTTCAAAGAAGTGTTCGGTGATAAAAGGGATGCGGATATTTAATAAAGCGTTGGATCCAAAGAAAGATTAAAAGTACGCACCCGACCATTCTATAAACAAAATATAACAAAAGAATTCGAGGGAATGAATGGTATTTATTGTATAGATATTTAAATAGAAAAAAAATATTAGAAGAAGCTTTATATAATATGAATCATTACACTTCAAAAACTTGTGTTCGAAGGAACTTATAAAATATCTTTATAGAGTTATTATATAATACAAAAGATTTTATTAATTTTACATTATAATACGTTATGGAGGTTTTGCGTGAGAAATTTAATCCCTCAATTGTTTTGAAGGGCTTCGCTTTATAAAAAGATGTTCCTCACCTAAGAAATTCTAACATTCTTTATATTAATATATTAGTGAACATTTCTGGGTTAACCTTTTACTATTTAAGATCTGAAATAGTTGATTGTGTTTTTCTACTACGACACAACTTCATAAGACCTAAATATTAAAATAAATCTAAACCTAAAATAACATAGTGAGTTTAAAATTTAAAACGTAACATCTCAAATTCATGTAGTTGGTTACAAAAACTTATATTTCCGCGTCACGTCCCACGACAACTGCTCCTGATACAGCGAACACGACCAGTCTCTCCGAATACGTCGGTCGGTATGTCTCAGGGTATTTTATTGTTACAGATTGTTCAACTCAAAAAGCTTTTTATTTTACAAAATTATATGACTTTTTACGTCACTCGAACAGCGGTCCAACATGTGCCATAGATTGTGTAGTCCTTAAAATGTTGTTGTCTTCCAACGTTAATGAATACATGTTTGTATGTATATAGATTAAAATTTAATGTTATGTGATTATATATATAAAGGATCCATCATCTGGCAACATCTTTAGAATGCTAATGTTAGGTAGTTTACAAATAATATTAAAATGATTGTTACATTTCCTTGCATTTGGTAATTAAATCTATACGAAGATAAACGAAGGTTTCGGGACTCAGTTATTCATAGGCAGTTTATATCCAACTATCTTTTATGACATGTGATATTCATTAAAAGCCCTACAAAGTACAAACACACTGACACGAATTTCATTCGGTTTATAAATTGAAATGTAATCTATAATTAGGTTAATGGAGAACAGAGGTTTTATCAATTTGTAACAAATTTTTCATTTTAGCACCAAAACCTCAAGATTTATATTTATGTTAGAATTACAAGAATACTATAAACGGCAATTTAAAAGTAAAACGACAAAAGAGACAACAGTAAAAAGAACAAAGCGGGAGAAGCTTAAAGTGAATTACAAAGCGCGTTAACAGGTCGCGGCTAAGCCGGTAAATTAGAAGCCGTCGTCGGCGTACTACGACGGACGGCGGACGGCGACGGACAGCTATTTGTTACCTTGTTTTCTCGCGAATTAGTCCATAATACTTTAACTAGATACACTGAAATATTTGTCATTCAATCCTACAATTTATTTTGAAAATGAAGACCATAATACCGATCGAGTAATTTATGAAGGTTGATGTAAATTTTGTTTAACGACTCCGCGAATCACAGTTTCATAGCGCGTCATTTGATAACGGTTTTAAGTCGTATGCGAGTTGAAGATCATGTAAAATTCATCAGCTAACTTTCCGAGATCTGGCGTCGTCGTAAAATTATAAGCGTCAATGCACAAGTTTTTGTGTGTTCGCTTTGAGGTTCCATAACTTCGGTGACACTGTTGAATCTTTCATGAGAATAATAATATAACGCTCCACACTACAGCCACCAGCTCCGTTATTATATCGGGAGCTAAACTGATGCAACAATATTTATGACAAATATTTAAAATACAACATTAAACTGTTGGTCTATTGTATGCTTTAGTATTATTCTAGTATAATAATTGTTTTATACCGTCCATCCGTTAGGGATTTGACCAAACCTCAGTTAATTTAATATAACATACGGAACCGTGAAATAGAACTAAATATCGTAGGAAACTCGATCTAGCAACGAAGTCCGCTCACGTCCCCCGGGCCGTGACGAGTGTGGCTAACATTTCACAAGCAACTTCAGCTTCACAACTCCTAACCAACTAAAATCTGAGCAAAGCTGCTAGCTCTGGTCGGTAATAGTTATTGAAAGTATATTATAATGGGCTTCCCGTCTCTTAGGACTGTCTCATGTGTTAATGATACATAAATTTTACATTTGCCACATTTTGCTAGTTTGTTTTAGATTTATTCACCAAAGTCGTTTTATTTACAATGCTGCAAATCTCCTATTATTACGTTTCCTATTACTAATTTCCGCAAGTTTCCAGTTCTTTAGCGCCTGTTCAGGCAGACTGTAGAATGTTATTTCATCGGATCACGTTATATTTTATTAAACTTAAACACCGTCCTAGTAGTCACTGTTTAACATCATGATATCCTAAAATGTTTGTCAACTGCTATTTTGTTGTGAATATATCTGGGCGTGGTCAATAGAGATCGCTCTAAGTAATAGATAATTTGGTGCTGTTTTTATTTATTTCCTTTATTTTTTTATTAATTTTATTGTGTCCAATAATTTATTCTTTATACATTTACATGTTATATAAAACACAATAAATTTTGTAGCTTCTTGTATATCTGAAAGACAGATATGGCAAATCATATGTTAAAGGATCTAGAGGACCAAATTTGAAAGACGAATGAAATGTTTGGACAATGGAACTGTCTGCCCGAGAGTAATGATTGTTGTGTCAGTCAAGTGTCAATAGGAAGAATGCTATCAATCTTATATATTTTTGAATCCTAAAAGTGTAAAATGTATTTTTTGTTGTAAAAAGAATTTCCGAATAATGGAGTTTCAGCTGAATAAAATTCAAAGATAAAAGAAAGTTTCTGGCCCTCCAGTCCAAACCCTCACCCACCGCGTCTGTAGCTCTAACTATTCGCTTTATTGGTTCTTCGACCTTTCAAAACAAATGTTTAATATGTATCCATTCTCAGTCGGCGAGGATAGCATCAATTGAGAGAGTTATAAAAACTTTTCTTTGTTTTATTCGTTCTTCGGCCCTTTTGTTGCAAGGATCTTGTCTGGAGTGAAATCGTTTTCCGATACAGTTTCATGTGTAATGGACAATCATACATGGTGGAGACTTCGTGCTGAGATTCACTGATTCCTCAAATGACAGCCGCGTAATGGCGGCTCTCAGTGAGAGATGGGAGTTTAATGGCTGTTTCATCTGAGACATGGTTTCTTTGATGACTTCAAAATTATGTACAATTCATAAACATTTATATTCCATTAGTTTGTTTCATATGAACATGCCTGCTGCCACATAAAACAAAGATAACTGTTACCCTTTGTGTTTCTGAATCTTTTTTAAACAGATTCTTACAAACACCTGATTTAAAAATTTAATATCATTATTTACATTGAACAAATATGATAAAACTAGCTTCCATTTTGTAACCATAGAGAAGCTAGACTCATGATTACCTAAATATTGTAAGTATGGATGTGATGCGAAGCAAGTAAGTAGTACAATAACATTTTTTGTTCCCATTGAGGCTGTTGCAGTCTCAGTTCCAGAGATTTTATTTGGAATACTAACAAAATAAAACTCTGTTATCAGATTGCCTGGATTCAAGTTACTTCTATAACATACACAACTTGTCATTAACTTCTTTATGATCTACGGGTGTGTATGAAATCAATTGTAACAAGTGTGAATACAACAGTATTGATGAAACAAAGAGGAAGTCAAAAGTCAACTTTACCCTAAAAATGTCAACATCAGCAGTGCAGAGATAAACAGGACACAGACAAATTTATTGGAATCCTGTTCGTGATGTTATAAAGTTTTAAGTATAATATTATGAATTATGATATTTAATACGTTTGCTTTCAAAATATATTTGAAACATAAACCATTACTTGGTTGTTTCGTTTAACAACATCCAGTCCAGCAAAGTCTATCACAAACGGGACATTGTAAAATCGTCTGTTTCCGCTATTTACGTTTGTTCCGGAAGAGTTGACAGATGCCTCTGAGTGCACATGTGATTGCAGGAATCACTGACTGCTTTGTACTATTCATGGAAGAACTAATGTTCGAAACAAAAGCATTATATTAACACCACGAGGGAAGGACGGTCGCGACTCGAGGTCTTACGTCCGATATATATTTTTGGTTTGTGTATAAAAGCTGAAACATAATTTACTTTCCTCGCGTGTGAATAATGAAAATTGAAAGCAAAATTATGATACACTTAAACTTACATGCAAGCGAGTACACAAAATAAACCCGATGCAGTTTTGACGTTAACTGCATTAGAAAACTGATACGCGCTGAAACCGTCTACTGCTGGTATTTCCAATCACGACTACTGACATTTATCGAGACATAAACATCGCTTTTACGTCCCGCTCCAAACAAACCCTACTTTTATTGTTACTACAAATAAACTGTGCACACCAATACAGTCTTTTTGTTTAAAGCACAAAAGATTATAATACTCTGTAAATATAATTCTAAATGTGCTTCTCGATTGAGTAAGTGTCATATAATTCATCTGTGGTTAACGTTATCGTTGTTTTAACGATGATGAGCTTATACAATTACTGCTTTATTTATATTTAGTATGATTTTAATAATTTACAAACTAACTCATCTGTATTAATTA
>DVQP01000426.1:0-23340 GCA_018231745.1 Danaus eresimus
CTTTATTTATATATAAATCAGATGTCAGTTTATAAATGTGTGAAGTGATCTGAGAGGGAGTCATCGGTTGACAGTGACTCGTTACCTGACACGGTGTCACTTTGTGATACTCGGAGTTCCTGAAGCTCCAATGCTGCTTTCTCACGTCTGAAAAAAGATCAATATCTGTGTTATTAAAACTCCAATAAACCAGAAAAAAAACAAACATGAAAATACAGGTAACAGAAAATGTATTAATTTCTACCACACAATCTATGGTGTTAAAAGTCTGGGATAGTTGACATACATATCTTTAAATGGTAGACATAACAAGAATAAGAGAAGTTTAATGATTAGATGCTTAGGATATGATCCAGATAGGAATATTACAGAAGCTGATTAAGCTAGTGCTGGACTTATAGGTAATTATTCTGTAGGCTTTTTGATCTGCTACGGTCTCTGAAGTATATTTATTAAAAGAAAATTTAGATATCTATATATGTGATGCATATAGTCTAAGCCACGTCCAATTTTTATGGGCCATAGAAAAAATAATTCATATGATAAACTTTACACTGAATCTTCACTTTAAATTATGCTTCAAACAGAATAAGAATTCACACAAAACTTTCCAAAATTATCAAGTTTAATAGCTATAGATATTAGTCAGTGTTCATATTCTCAATGTTTCTTTTATTACATACCATTAGTGTCCGACGTCTATTGACAATAACATAAACATTTTAGACAATATTTATAAGCCATGAAAAATTACAAGACATTTGTGTGAGTTTTATAGTTTCTGATTATGGCTATCAGATAATTCAGATTTTTTTTTATGTTGATGTAAATGGAAAATAACATGAAACTAAGGTCTGATTCAACACAATTTCAAGTCTGAATTAAATGTAAGGTTATTGTAGTACAAATCGTATATTAAGGAAATTTGTGTTTATTAATATTAAAAACTATTTCAATGAAAAATCCTTTTCGTGTTTGTAGGTTAGACTTTTAAAAAAAAGGATGTGATATATAAATTTATTAGACATTCACGTAATATAAAAACGAACGAATTTTTGACTTTAATAGTTTTGTAGCTGACACAGTAGCAGACACATCTGACAGATACTAAGGCTAATTATCTTCTTACCAGTATAAAGACTTTACAATAACATTATATATTTTAAAGTTACCTTGTATGCGTAATAATAGCTATGGTTAGCTTAATAAAAGGGTGAATTCAACAAACAAATCTTTACGTGTTCATTGAAATATGTAATACTTGTCTAATATATTTTATCATTACTTCATTGCAACGCCGTTTTAAATTGTAGAGCCGTAAAAGATTAGCATTACGCAAAAAATCCTACATATATATAAGATCCATGTACCTCCGAATTGAATTGTATATGTATATTACTTATGTACCTCAATATGACTGTGGCTCTGGCTTGCTTCTCGGTCTCCGAGAAATTTTCAGCCCTCTGACCTATTTTGGCCTTCTTATCCGGTTCGACGAATGTCCCTAGTTGTCGTTGGGGCAGTTCCGAGGGCGGTGGCGGCCCCGGATAATCAATCTTGGCCCTCTTCAACTCATCCATGGAACGCTCCAGATGGTGAATGACTATATCGTCCTCGTAACCGAAATCTTTGTGAAGCTTAACCTGAATACGTCAGCCAATTAACCATTTTATCGACATGTTATCAGAATATGACGGATATTATAATGATACCTGAATATAATTAACTATAAGATCCATGTCATTCAGCTTCATTATGGCCTTCTTGTGGAGTTTCAGTATTGTGTATGCCATCGCTGTGATAACCCGTTCCCCATCGAGAAGATAAATATCCCACACTCTCAAACACAAACTGAATGGCACTCGTTCGACAAAGCAGACAAAGAACCATTTGAGAGAATAAAGAATAGCGTCGAGGCCGAACTTATCGAAGTGTTGTTTCAGCTTTGGCATGAATTTCGTTAATATTTTATCATGATGTTCTAAAAATCGCGTTAGCTTCGGGAATCCCTCTACGTACAATCCGTGCATGGCGTATTTTTTATCAGACAATAGAATTGCCAGTGCCCAAAACGCGTCCTCCTCGTCCATGTACATTAACAGCACCCCGGCTAAACCGGACATACCCTGACAGTAGCCGACTTCAGAATTATACATACTATAGGCACAAAGGACATTAAACAGAGAGCACTGTTTCTCAGAATACCGTTCCCTATAGAACTGATGTTCACGGAACTGTCTGTTCACATCAGAATCTATTTGTCTTACATCTGTGGACCATTGCTTTGCAAGTCTGAGCATCTCCTGATATTTCCCCACATTTGTAGATTTCATCGAATTAACATTCAGCAGCTTACACCATATTTTTATTCGTAGTGAATTTGGAATGCCTTTATATATTCTCCTGTGAAGTTTCTCTTTTGTGGCCGGCATATCCCAGGAGCCGAGCATTTTAACCCATTTCTTCTCCCTTTCGACTTCCACATTGACTTTTTGCGGAGCCGTCTTGTGCAACAAACGCTCATCGTGGATGAAGCCATATCTGAAAATATTATTACAAATATGACTATTTATACCAATGCAACTCACACTATCATGATTTAACTAATGAGATGATTTAAATACACTGAAAACACATTCATTAAAACTAATCGCAAAGTAAGTAACCACAAGCACTAATAATTTTTAAACAGCATTATATAAATAATAAATTTATTAATTGCTATCTTAATAAATTTCACTACTTTATGTCAGTCATTACTTTTGCATAGTTTTAAGTTATAAGCAAGTTGACCTTTAGATTTAATCACATATTTTCGACTCTTATTGTAGAGTAATACCAATTGACACCTGTATTTTCATATAATTTATATAAAAATCAAAAATATAAAATAAAAATTAATAAAAAAACTATTTATTACTAAATTGTATTTAAATTTGTAAAAAAAAGTCTCAATATATTAGTGAAGTATTTCGACTTAGCTGTTGCTGTTAATATTTTGATATCAATTACAGCAAGAATACTTCAAAGCTATTAAAAAGATATACATGAGGTTGCAATGAGAGTTAATTACACACACTACGCTAGTTACTTAAGCACAACACATATTATCTCTTAAAAAAAATCTGGAAGCCGCTTACTTCATATGTAAATGGTAGAGAACTAAGCAAATTCATGTGATAAGCTTAATGTATTAAGTATTTTATCAATCAATAACAATAATTTCTAACATTATCACAAAAACAAATTGGTTATTTAAAACCATTTACGCACAATGAGTTGAAAATAATATAGAAATTTATAATACAGATGAATTTATTCCTGGGTACATTGTTGCATAGCAAAATAATAAGACTAGTTTTAAACACAAAATATTAATGTGGCACTGAATCAAAGTAGTTGCTAATGCAAATGTATTAGAAATTGCAATGCAGATTTTATATTCTACTAGAGATATTACATGATAGTCTAAAATATTCAGGCTGTAGCTAAGCTAATATTCTAGATATTAAGAAAATAAATAAAATTATTGGATGTTTATACTCAAAGTTATTGAACAACTGCCATGCCTTTCACATTTGTGATGTTTAAATATTATTTAGTCATAAGTAAAAAATTAAAAATAATAATCGCATAAAATAAAGATATAACAGAAGATGTTGTACTAAATAAGAATTTAGCTTACTTTAAATATATGAAGTGAATATAAATTATAATGAAATCATTAAAATACCTATCAGTTTTATGATAATCTTCAAATTCCGGGTCCTCCCAGGGGTCTATTTGACCGACGAGATTCTCGCGTCCCCTTTCGTATCTCTGAAAGATACGCTCCCGCTCCTCGGAAGCCCGTGCCAACAGAGCCTCCTCATTCATAACCCAGCCTGCTTGTGCCACATACCGATTCAACACCTACACGACCTAGAATCGTTTAACCGACTTACTAATGCGCCACTTGTGCTTCTTAACTTTCAGTCACACGATCACCCACATCTCAGACTTATAACTTATCTCGCCCGTAACATTTTAAAAGAATTTTTAAAAATTTTACTGTAGTCTTAGTTCATGGACGCCTTTTCTAAACAAATTCAAACCACGGAATAATAGATCATCTGTTGGATAACATACCGCGAACTAGAACAAAATGCTCTTTTTGTTTACTATGTTTGAACATAAAAGACATTTCTTAAATTAATCATTTTTAACATAATATTATATTTTTAACACCATAGAAACTACACGTCCCATGGAGTTTCGAGATATTAAAAATTAACTACAATTATGCTTTTATTATCTATGCTGTTAGCGTATCTATAACCAAGGAAACGCCCCTTAGAGACAGATACAGATACAGATTATACACGTTTATAGCTACACTTCGTTTATGATTTTAATTTGTATATTATTTAAAGTAAAAATTACTTAGTTTAAATTCACACAATTAATTATCGAAACATTCAAAAACACCTTGTGTGACATTAAATTTAAATATTGTATCCCAAAAGTTAGAAATATGTTTTTATTTCCGTTTTACAATCAGTTTATTCCCTATACTAGCACCTGTACAAGCACAACACAATCTATTTCGTAGAGAACATTTATTCCCACTCTCACTATATTGTGATAACTACTCCAATAGTTTAAAGATTTCTATCATAAATAGGAATATAAAAACTAGCGCTACAATAACGTGTTGGAAATATTTTTGCTTATATGTTATAAAAATATAATTTCGTTTAATAATGAATACAGAAAACAAAACTTGATATAATATTTGACCGTCCAGACTTGTAAGATTTTGGGTCGACACTTTTAATTAAGGGTCGAAAATTTACTAGAGTATAATATAATACGTATCCTTTAGACACCACGCTAATAATTTAGGATCATGAGAAGTACTTATTATAATAGATTTTTCAGTAGCATTAAAAAGCTAATGTCAAAACTGTAATATTTTACGGCATAGTGTTTTATTTTTCTCTTTTTCCGCATTCATAAAGCAGAGACTGGAATACTACCTATTCCTTTGCGGGCAAACCTTTGTTCTTCAGGATCTGGAAATTTAGAAAAATATGTTGAATTTGTGAAAAGCATATTTTTTATTGAAATGGGTGCACATTATATCTTTTTCGTGAAGATTCCTCCCATTTAAGTTAAACTCTAACATACCTACCAGTTTTTTTAGTTTGATTCCTGCTTAGCATAGCGATCTGCCATAGACATTTAGCTGTTTTGTTATTTGGGCCATGTCTGGGAATTTATTTACTCGAACAAGAGGAGTCGTCCATTGACCACTCTCACTTTTTTTTTTGGGAAAAGCTGTATTACATTTGGATCACTGTCCTTCTTAGTCTTATATGAATAATACTTCCAGCACTCGTAAACCTAGCAGCTAGATCATTACGATAACTTGTTAATTTGTATTGGTATTTTAAGCTACGTCCAGTAATTTCTTGCTTCACTGTGTTAAGGCCCAGATCCTGGGGTATGTATTTGTTATGGATGCATTTAGGAATGTTGAACATGGAATTTATCGCTTTAGTCTGAAATCTTTCCCAGATTTCAATGTTGCTATTGCTTGCTGTTCCCCAAAACTCGGTCCATAGGTCTAAAATGGTTTTAAAAAGGATTTGTAAACTACCATTTTAATTTCGCTATTTATTTATTTATTTGACCAATCAGCCAACACAAAGAACGAAGCTTTGCATCTAGTGCTTTTCTCTTGCTTCAAATATGTTTCTGTCCGGTCATTCTCCTGTCCAAGTGCATGATAAGGTATTTCGCAGTAACATCTTTAGGAAAGGGGTCTCCAATTAATATTTTAGGAGGACTGTCGCCTTTTCTTAGGGTGAAGGTAACGTGAACGGATTTCCTTTGATTTGCTTTTATTCCTCAAGTCTTTAGCCATTTTTCGACTTCATTTATGTGTTGTTGAAGGTTTTCTGATGCAGTTACTGGGTTTATATTTACTAACATTATTGCAGTGTCATCGGCGTATGTGGCGATAAAAGTTTTGTCATCAATGGGCAGGTCAGCTGCGATTTGATTTGATTTGTTTACAAATAAATCCGACGTAATGTTGTTTTGTTTAACCTCATAGCATCTTTTATTCAGGTAGCTTTTCAGTAAGACGTAGAAGGAATGAGGAAGGTGTTTTTTGATCTCAAACAAGAGCCCGTCATACCAGACTCTGTCAAAGACCTGACTTATATTTAGAAATACAACGGAGCAGGATTTCTTGCTCTCTAGTGATTATCCAATTGTATCAACCAATCTGTGAACCTGCTCGATAGTTCCGTGCTTTTGTCTGAATACCAATTGGTGCCAAGGGAGAATAGTACTCAGAAAAGGGTGCATTCTATTTAGTATTTTTTTTTTCGAACAATTTCCCCAGCAGTGGAAGGAGACTATTTGGTCTGTGTGATGAAACTTCTTCTGGCGGTTTTCCAGTTTTGAGAATCATAACTAATTGGGCAATTTTCCACTATGGTGAATAGTAAGAGAGTCTTTAGCAGGCATTAACAAGAATAACAAGGAGCATTATGCCGTTCTGTGAAAGATTACTTAAAAGAATGGAATGCATTAGGTCGTACCCCGGAGATATATTGTGTGCTAATGATTTTATTTCACTGTTAATTTCTCTAGGACTTGCTGCTTTGAGTGGGATACATAGTTGATTAGGTGACTGAAGAAAATAGCCTATATTGTAATCTTTTGCGGGGTGTGAACGTAGCAGTGGTGAAAAAGCGGAATTCAGTCTTTTGGCCGCTTGAGGTTGGTGGTTGCTCGCCACAGAGAGTAATTTGTGTTCTTATATGCTGTGAGGTAAGACAGGTGCCTTCGAAAACTTTGGTTTTTGTGTTCCAATATCATGTCTTTGAGTACTTTAGTTGCCTTGTTTAATTTAGTTTTATCAGAAGGTTATCTGGTTCTATGCCACTCTCTTCTTAGTTTACGTCGTCCAATAAACTTTTCGATTATGTTTCTTGTGTATTCCTTTTGTTGCATTTTTACTTTTCGTTTAATATGAGTGGAGATTGAAGCAGCCGAATGTATACAGGTGTAAAATTTTTATATGCAAGTTTCATTATCATCGCTAGTTTTCAGTCTAACATTAAGGTCTACATTGTTATTTATGAATACTCCATATTGTGTCGAGTTTGTATAATTATTATAGTTTTTTTTAAGCTGGTTTTAAGATAATGGCCTGTCGGTATAAATTTAGGATGACTGACGTGTGATCTGAGTATAGGTCATCACATTTTTCCATTTTTAACTAATTAGATTTAAGATTCTTAGAAATGTAGAAATCTAGAAAATCTGGTATTTTATTGTGGTCAGTCGGCCAGTATGTTGGTTCTCGGTCAGAGATACATTCGACATTTAGATTCTAAGTGGCTCTGTATAGCTGTCTGCCCCTTAGGTTAATTAACCTTCATCCCCAGTATGTATGTTTAGAATTCCTGTCTCCACCGCAAAGAAATATTGAGCCTAATTTGTTGAAAAATTATTTGAATTCTTCACACTCGTTTTTGTGGCATGGCAGGCAATAAACGGCACATAGTGTAGTGTCAGATTTTTTTGCTGTAGTTGCTTGTATTTGTTCCATTTGGTAGGGTTCGAGGAAAGTAATGCTTAATGTGATTTTTCACTATTATTGCAGTTCCGCCGTGTGAGTTTTCAGAAAGATAATCGGTCCTATACACAGTATAGTTGTGGAATTTTATGTAGGATGTGGACGTGAATATTGTCTCAGATATTAAAGCTACATCAATGTTCTCTGTATTCGGGAATAACTCGAGTTCTCTCCGTCTGTCAGTCAGCCCATTGCCATTCCAAGTGACTATACGGATATTTAGGCCTTCTGTGCTGTGAGAAGGGTGATTGGTTTGATCATTTGATCAATCGTGTTATTCATCACGTCTTTCATTATACCTTGAAATCTATCGAACAATATATCCAATAAATTTGTTATATTTTGTTGACTTGCGAGTGAGGCATGAGTTGAGTACCTGAGTCATCGCGTTTGTTTTTCAGTGCACTAGCATAGCTGAGACCTTTTTGTTAGTACTTTGTTGTGTTTGTATGTACTATGTTTAGGCTGCGGTCGGATAGGTTTACGCTTAAGTATTTTTTCTTGATATTGTTTATATTTTATACAGCCCTTGTAGCTCATTAGGTGTTTGCCTTGATAATTTGCGCCTACTGTTTCTGTTTCAGTAGTTTTGGAACAAGTATTTGTTGGGCGATCATTTCCACATTTGACACCTCGGCAATGTCTCAAATATTGATTATTGCTAAAAATATCGTTATTGTTGGTTCGTGTCTCTAAGTCTACGAAGAAAAGGGGTAATTTTTCTTTAGTCGTTTTATGCAATATATGTATTATTTACCAAACATATGTACTTTAGCTTGCAGTTCTTCTTTTCTTAAATCAGTATTTTCTGTCGCATGTAGGCCACTAATAACTACTCTATACGCACTTTCCCATTTTATGTTTGTAAGTATAGTGGTTAATGTTCTTTTTAATTATGTTATCTCTTATTGTTTTGTAAGATGCTATTTCGGCAGGCATTTACTTTATAATATGTTCGGATCTTAGTGTAGTCATTGAAAACTTATCTAAGCCCGAAACCCTTAATATATGTTTCCGCAGAGGAGTTATATCGACTATGCCGGCTACCAAGTTTGGCTCGGGTTTTGGGACGTACTCTTTATTTTCGCTTTTGGTATCAGTGTCTTCATCGCTTAGGATGTCAAATTTGTTATATACAGGAACTTTGTATTTTCCTGTGTCAATCTGTTTGTTTAAGCGTTCAGTCGGGCGGTTTTCTCTTATTATTTGGAACTCTATCTCGCTGCAATTGATGACTTATTAGTTCATCTTTTTCATTGATTTCCTGGTTGTTTTTCTGACTTAAGATTGTGGAGGTGTTGGGAGCATTTTGTATTGTAAGTTTATTGTATTACTGGGTACGAGTATAGGTATCTATATCTTTAGACTGCCCAGAAATGCTTGGAAAGCCACTAAAAGATAAAGCACTAAAACCATGTTCTTGTTTCAAATGATCATTTGTTGGGTGTAAGTTTTTTGGGGTTTAATTTCATTATTCTGCATTTTTAATCCCACAAGTATAGACGATATAGTGGTCGCTCTCAGGGTGACAAAATTCCTGAGAGAAGGTTATATTCATTGGTGTTCACCTAGTTCACTAAGGTTGGCGCTAGCGACGGGAACCCCCAGCCATTCATCCTTTCGGCACTTCTCCCACCTTAGGTTTGGGGTGAATTATTATTGAGGCTTTCTACCTTATGGCACGGGCAATGAAATCAGTGTCCCGATTCTGTGATATATCTGGATGGTGATCATTTCTTATCATCATCAGTATGTTCTTATTCGGGTTAGTCCGACCACCGCCAAAAACTCGGCATTGACCTCTTATGACTGGTTAGGTCTAACCGCAGTCAGCCCTCCATTTTTGTCTACGGGCTTGGGACCGTTAATGGCGAAGTTGAATACCTACCAGTGAAGTAAATAAATCCAATAGGCGTACAGTGCACAGGAATGAGGTCCTAGTAAATGGTAACAAACCTCTTAGTCTCAAGGTACTGTGTTCTACTTGCGTACCCAGATATCGAATAGCACGAAACATCACGTTTAAATTAAGTCTCTGGATTACAATATATATATATCTAGCCCCGTAGTTATTGTCTCCTGAACATGACCTAATAGATGATAACCTCCACATTACCATTTTGAGATGCGTTAAGACGTGAATAGATACAAAAGTTGACGCATTGCTTTGTTCTCTTTTGTTTATTTTTCCTGGTGCCAAAATCTTCAGTAAGGGTAGTAAGCTACTTCTTTAATAAAAATTGGAATGATTTTGTGATGAAAATTTTTTATAAAGCTATGAATATCGTTTAAGTATGTTTCTTTATAATTCCAATTTTTTTTTTACAGCTATAAAAAGAAAATGATAATTAATATATATCTGTTTAATCTTTAACTACAGACCATTGGTTGTTTAATGTGTAGCATTTGATAATAATTATGCATTTTTTTTACTCGATTGCCACTATGTTGCTTTAAAACAAATATGATTTATATCTTATCTTACAGGTTGTGAAAGAGTACAACATCAAAAATCCTTTTAAAAATTTAATAGAAGTAAAATATAGAATTCATACACTTCGGTAGTCATTACTTGGTATTTCTCATATCGATTTTAGCCGGAGAAACCGATATTTAAAAATCGGAGAATCGAAATATCGAATGCATTATACACTTTAGTTATCATTCGCCACTTGGCATTTATATAGCGACCGAGCGTGTCGAAACTCACTATTGGCCGACTTGTTTAGTTTGTTATTAGTCTTGGAAGCTGAAACAGTAACAGTACCTACCGACTAAAAACAAATTACCACTTATAGAATTTCAAACGAACCATTAGTTAGTCGTTATATTGCTCTAATTATTTAGCAAAAAAGTTTAGTGGCACTGGACTCAATAACTAAAAGTTTCATTTTAAAATCACTTCTAAATCAACATGAATCCTCTCACACAAGTAAGTAGTTATTTCTTTACTTTATTGGAATATGTCCATATATTTCTATTCTCGGTTCTTACAATTTTGTAATAATGAAATTAGTTACGATAAATACAAAGTTCAGTTTATGTAATTACATATTTTCCCAACATAGTCCAAAGTTCAATGTCCTCTTTAAAAATGTTAATGCGTTTGTTCGAAGCAGTTTGTTGATTAGCAAAAGGTTTTTGAAAAAAATTTACGTATAGCAAATGTAAATTTTTTAAGTATTTTATTTGCTATTTACATATTTCGTAATTTCTCAAAATCTTACAGTCTATTAAATAGTTTGGAAGTTTTGATTTCTCCAATACTTTAACAATACAATATTTCATTTATTTCTAATGCAATGTACGTATTAATTATTATTTTTACTTATATAGCTTTAATAAAAAAATCAAAGTTGCTACTTCTACAATTTTACAGTAATAATTTTTTTGTATTGATGCATTGTGTATAAAATGATTTCATTTTTTACCAAACTCAGAACAAAGGTTATATTATCACTTACATGTTGTGTTTAATTATGTGTATATTTGTTTGTTGACTACATTACTTTAATGTTCCTTGTAGTTGAGTTATTACTACTGTAAAGCTGCCATTAGCTATCATTCAAATAAGATAAATATAAGCTGCAAAATTATAAACTTGTTATTATATATTATCAGTCAATTATCCTTAATATAATTGTTTAATGTATGAACTGTTACTGATTACTCATACCTTGTATGCGAATTTATGGCTATGTTGCAGGTGGTAAGAGCTACTCGTCCATTATACCGTAAGCTGTCCACAACAGCCACGCTAGCATCGGCTCCAAAACCCATACCACCAACAGGGTTATGTTTCGGTAATACAATTATTATGTTTTTAGACTTTGCGATTTCAAATGATGTCTTCATATGTACTTCAAAGTCTATCTTATCATGGTCGTAACTTCTAAATAATCATACAATTTTATTTATCATCCACCTTCACATCTAGTACAACATAATTTTACTCCTTTTATCACATAATTAATCTGTCATAAAATTTACTGATTATTAAGGGCAAACCTATGCTGAAATAATTGAAACTTATCTAAACATAAAAGCAGTAATGTTCAAATGTTTGTGTGTACCGTTTTGTTACTTTATAAATTGCATAAAAACATTATTTACATATGTTTTTATACTGTTGCCTCTATATTGTGAAATACAATGCAAGATATCTGTATTATTTGTAATTCAATTCTGTAATACCTGATGTGCATTCTGCAAGAATACATAAATACAGTCAATTTTATGTACTTATCCAAGCTTTGCATTTTTATAGTCAAATTACTAATGTAAAAGTAATTGTGACTTGAATCTTACTAAGCTATACTCTAACTAAAGTGAAAATATCTGTTTCATAATGCTATTTTCATATTACTAAATAAATTGAACGATACCAAAACAAGTTATGGTGAATATATTACAAAAAAGATATCTGTTAGCATTCGTTCTTAACAATGAATAATTATCAGTATTAAAGTCATAGTCGTATAATAAGTTATGGTTATTGGCAAAATTTATTGGAAGTGACGATAAAACTTTCTCAACTCCTACAAGCTGGGTCAAGTTTAACTAATTGTTTACAGAGTTAAGTGAAGAGCAGAAAGCCTTGCAGGATCTGGCCCGGAAGTTCACCAAAGAGGAGATCATACCAGTAGCTGCTCAATACGATAAGAGCGGGGAATACCCGTGGCCAATCGTGAAGAAAGCATGGGAAGTCGGTCTCATGAATGGCCACATCCCAGAACATTGTGGTAATGTTATTTTGCCAGAAACATTATTTATAGCCATTAATCAGCATCAAGTCGAAACTGACATTTGACAAATATACAATTTTCATCTATTATAATATACCGGTCTGTGTTCCTCTCTTTTATTGGGGAATTTAAAAACTTGTAAAATTTGGCACAATTTTAAAGTATGTAGTATGCAGTATGTAGGTTGTCAAAACTGTAGTTGTCTATGGTGACTTCACTTGTAGCTAGGGTTGGAAGCTAAGTACGAATATTTGTTTATGGTAGGGGCTTAAAGTGTATTAAAAATATAATTTCCACAGGAGGTTTAGGTTTAGGTGTGTTGGACAATTGTCTTGTGTGTGAAGAGTTGGCCTTTGGCTGTGCCGGTATTATGACTGCGATTTATATCACCGAAGTCGGAGTGAGCATTACTGAATCGTTGAGACTTATTTGTTAATGCATGTTTACAGTTAAAGTAGGTCTGCACTGTTTGTTACTATGTAAGCACACATTTACGGTGTTTTTTTTTACATTGAAATTGTTTCTTTTCCTGGTTGGGTTTTTGTTTTTGGTTTATTTCTTGTACTTTGTGAAGATGGATGTCATGCGGGCGTGTTTTATTTTCTTTTTGTCATTCCATATCAAGTTATATACAACATAAATACAAATTATATGTATTGTCGATCATATAAATATTCACAGCTTTTTATCGGCTACAAGAAAGTATGACTTTTAGAGTATTAGTTGAATAGTACTAATTTCAGGGGGCATTGGGAACTTCGGAGTTTTTGACGAGTGCATTATCGGTGAAGAATTCTCCTTTGGGTGTACCGGGATAAGCACTGCCGTTGGCGGGACGGGCTTGGGAGTAAGTCTCGACATTTAAAACGCCTAGACCAGGTGTATGAGTCGACATTTGTACGTTAAATTTCACAGGTCTCGTTTTGGGGATTTATGTCTGTACACGTTTATTTTAAGTGTTATTGTTTTATTTTTTAAAATTTTAAAGCAATGATTGTTGAGCTTATAATTGAATCGAAATCCGGAAGAAAATTTGACGATACGATTCAAATCTCTGGATTATTGAGATTCGGTTCTTTTATCATTTAAGCTACCCTGCCCGGACCCAAATCGGTGAATTAAGCATACTACAATTATAACACTCAATTCGGGCGAAGTATCATCTAATAGGGTTTCCTATAAAAATCTTCCTTTTCGTACAGCTTTTTCACCTTATCGGTTTTTAAACCGGTATAATGACAGTACAGCACTATCAGTCACTACTAATAATATACCTTGATAATAATTATAATTTGTTTCGTTGTAATGCGTTATATTATTAGCAGTACAATTTACTGTAAATGTTTAATTTTTTTGTATAGATTGTTAGTTACGTCAATTTTGTTTTTTATATGTCTCATTAGTCATTATGCACTTATCATTAGACATATTTATTGTGCATTATTAAGGTCTTCTTTCTCATTCAAGCATCTATTGCAAGCTATTAAGGGTCTTCAAATATATTTAGTTAAATTTTTTGTCAAATATTTATGGTTCTGTTCCTCTTATTTGTGGATGTTGTTTTCAAAATCTATATTTAGCAAAATTTCTTACTTTTTACATTGAAACATACTTTTGCAATTTATATTTCTATTTTGCTAATTTCATGAATAGTCATCAATGAAGAACTTTCGAATTGCTTAGTTTTAAAAAATACGACAAATATATTTTATTAAACCTTGCTAATTCGTATGTAATTGTTAAACTAATTCAATAGAGAGTGGTGTTGGAAAAAAAAATTGAAATAACATTGGTTTTCCATGTCAGTTGGTATATAAGAATGACAGGGAAAAAAAACAATTATTCACAACATAAAAATTTTAGGGAATATTTATTATTTTGTCTTAATTCTCAGCAATAAGTGTTTATTTTTTCATAATAAATTTCAAACTTACTGATATTTCCTATAGTTGTTGGACCTGAATGTTAGAAGTATTTTACTAATTATGATAGTTCATGTATGATGTAACCGAGAAAAGTTAGTACATAACCAGTTTCTTGACTTGCATCAATTCATATATTTATATATGTACCTTGTAATCCACTCTGGCAGACATACCATCTTTGCATAAGTCTAAAGTACTGTTTACAATATACAAATATTTTCATTATAATTCACAACTTTATTCAGATTTGGTTTTTAAATTACCTATGCCATTCATTATACACTTTAAATATATAATCTTATTATACATATTGACTTCTAACTACAATAGATTATTGTAATGGACTTGCACTGCATAACTTATAACATTGTTTTGTTCCAATATGTTTTTTGGGTGTAGGTGATTTAAAAAATCAAGATTGCCATCTAAAGCGGTAATCGATCTTTTAGGTGGTATGGACGTTGGTGTATTTGATGGTTGTTTGGTTGCCGAAGAGTTGGCATTCGGATGTACGGGGATCATGACTGCAATGGAAGCAAGCGGTCTGGGTGTGAGTGTCATGCTGTTACACTGTTATGCTACTTATAGCTTGGCTTCCCTCATCCATCACTCAGCCCAAATAATAATTCCATCAACATTATTTCTAACATGTATTAACTAAAGTGCACTTCTATATCTAATATACTGAAAATCATTGTTTTGTAACTCCAAAACGTGATCTATCCAAATAAGACTTATTAATTATATAATTACTTGCTATTTACGTGCCTATCGTCGGCTTATTACCATGAGTTTGTATTAAACTTAACATTGACAGTTCGAAGTTTATTATTTATATAACAGATTATTAATGAAAATTATAAGCTATTCCATTTACTACGACTATGCAAACTCTTGGACTTCCACGATATCTCAAGCTTTGAAGTATTCCAGTAATGCCTTCATTTTTATATTATTACATATTATAACCATATGATTTGGTAGATTTTAATATGACATTTAGATTTGTAATTAACTGTCATCGGTAATTAATTTATTGTGTCAATTGTATTTTAATAACTTCCAAATTAAATTCAGCTTAATTTTTATATCGATAATGAAGTACATTTTTAATTATTTTTTTTAAGATTTCCTTCTCTCGTAATGTTTCTTTTCTTACAAGCTGTCCGTGTTTTAGCAAACCCCGGTCATCATAGCCGGTAACAAGGAACAACAGAAGAAGTACCTCGGCAGGCTGATTGACGAGCCCTTAGTTGCGGTTGGTATAGCACAAAATAAAATATACATAACCTTAATTCAGTTTCTATCATGAATAAAATACTTTTCATATTAGAACAATGACTTTGGTTGTATTTCTATGGTTTGGTTCAGTAATTACCTTTTAATAAAAAAATTAATTGTATTTTTCTTTTTTGGTATCGGTGAATTCAGTGTTAGTCTGAAGATTACTTTAACCTGTCAATGAATTTGGTTTAATATCGTAATAACGTCAGATCATATAAAGTATGATATTATTTAACTGTCAAAATTTAGGCGTACTGTGTAACTGAACCGGGTGCCGGTTCAGACGTGGCCGGCGTCAAGACGAAGGCTGAGAAGAAAGGCGACGAATGGATCCTCAATGGTCAGAAGATGTGGATAACCAACGGCGGCGTCGCCAACTGGTAATGATTAATGAACTATCATTATAAAACAAACGAAACCGTCATATTTGATGACAGTTGTCTTTAAACCATAGACAATACTTAGACCAGTGTCAAATTCGACCATAGAGAAAACACTGTCTAAAAATGAACAAGCGTAAAAGTAGTTTATTTTATATAATACAGAATTTATATATCTGGCATTAATAACACAAATTTATAGCGTTATGATCTCTTATACTGTCATTTCAACGATATTTTAATGATGTCATGAAATGTTTATATTTTCTTTTCTATTTATACAAGGTACTTCGTGCTGGCTCGTACGAATCCTGATCCGAAGTGTCCAGCCAGCAAGGCCTTCACTGGCTTCATTGTGGAGAGAGAATGGCCTGGAGTGGTTCCTGGGCGCAAAGTTAGTATCGAACACACATATTCTTTACTTTCTATATTTATTCGTAGACTTTTCATAAAACTTTAAAATTAGGAAATATCATTTTAATAAAAATATTTTAGGTTTGCAAACAAAACCTTACAAAACATTATCTGATACTTTACCTTTTTTGAGATGTTCCTTACGTTATTATGATGTATAAATACAATTTTTATTTTAAAAATAAAGTTAATTTAACATTATTATATTTCGATTAATCCGAGTTACTCCTTTGGTAGTTTTTAATTTAGTTTACCTCATATATCATCAAATATTAAAACATTAACAAATACAAGAAGATAAATTACTTTTATGTATTATGTATAGTTTGACTAAATCAAAAACTAGATTTTCTAATGTTTTCTACTTGTGTTCAAAAATGGGAACATATGAACATGATGAAATAATATTTCTTTTATATTATTTGTAAACAATTTCTTACAACTTTTATTTACAAAAAATTGTTATGACTTGTTTTTTACCACATTCCACATAAATACAGGAGCAGAACATGGGCCAGCGTGCATCTGACACTCGTGGTATAACCTTTGAGGATGTCCGCATACCTAAAGAAAATGTCCTCATTGGTGAGGGTGCTGGTTTCAAGATAGCCATGGGAGCATTCGATAAAACACGTCCACCGGTATATATACTAATTAGATATATAAAATCAGTTTCAACATAACTCTTTTCTAATATTAAAAATTATCACAGGTTGCCGCAGGTGCCACAGGTTTGGCAAGTCGAGCTTTACATGAGGCCACTAAATACTCTTTGGAGCGCAAGACATTTGGTGTGCCAATCGCTCAACATCAAGCAGTTGCATTCATGCTGGCTGATATGGCCATCGGTGTGGAAACTTCTAGACTGGCCTGGCAGAAGTCTGCATGGATGGTAGACCATGGTACGGTCTCCTTGAAATAAAAACATCTCACGTTTGTTCTTTATTAGATAACTCATAATGCCATTCAATCGGCTTGAATCAGTGACCTGTAAGGCTGAAATCACAGTAATATTTATTTATTTCTTTATGTAGACAAGCAATTGAATTTTGAAACAAGTTTTTGGTTTTAATTTATTAATTAAAATTGTTTTATATAAAAATATTATAAAAGAGCTTAGTCTTAAAAGCAAGTTCTCACATCTTGGTATGTGAATTTTTGTCTACAGCGACTGGTTTTTTATTTGCTAGTTACAACCTTTTGTTTTGATCAAAACAAAAGCTAACTTGTATATATAATTCTCAGATAAAATTATTTTAATGAATAAAGGTTTTCAAAAACATAGTTACTCCTAAAAACTTTTGTGCCAATCTGATCCTGATTAACTTCAATAATTAACTGATTAAATTATAACACCTAATTCAATAACCACACATTAATATTTATACAAAATATTTCAGGCCAAAAGAACACAGTTCTGGCGTCAGTTGCTAAATGTTTTGCATCTGAAGTGGCAAACAAGTCGGCCGCTGATGCAGTGCAAATCTTTGGAGGAAATGGTTTCAATACAGAATATCCAGTAGAGAAACTTATGCGCGACGCTAAGATATACCAGATCTATGAAGGAACTTCCCAAATACAAAGACTCATAATCTCCAGGGAGATTCTTACAGCAGCCAAACAAAGCAATGCATAATATATTCTATCATTTTGATTTGTAAAACTTTGATAGTATAGACTATAAAAGTTTTACAAATTCATATATACAAAGTTTTATAACATGTTTCTTATAAATCACAATTTATATTATGCTTCATGGTTTTTAATGTGCTTTTTAGTTGATATACAAGTTTGGAGTGTTATTTTTTGATCGGTTTAAGAAATAATTTTGAATATTTTACCTTTTGGAACAAAGTATGTATTTATGAATGTAAAAAAAAATAAAATAGTATGTTATAATTATTATCTTTTTCTCTTTAAAAAAAGATTCCATCAATCAAAGTCATACGTCCAATCTGTTGAACAATTAGCACAAGAATATAATAAGAATGTGAATTGGATTAGGTCTTCTCCATTGAACAAGACTGACAAAATATACTTGGAATATCTTTGCAATGTTAAAGGTCACATTTAAAACAACCAAGAATGTGAATTATAATCTCATGTTTTCTCCATAAAGTACTTAAGATTATAATTCAGCCAACAATAAACCAACCATTTGAATTTTAATTTTAAACATTTAAATTGGCAAACTATTTCATAATTCTGGTATGAATGAAGCCATAGCACTAACAAAGGAAAAAAGAATAAAACACATGTTTAAGAAACAAATCTTTCTAAATAGAATTAAAGTAATCTGAATAGTAACATTTTCTAACTGCTCTTAACTGGAATTGTAGTAGGTTTAAATGCCACCTGTATATAGGAGATCGGTATTTGAAATTTCTTAAGTAATAATTTTATATGAAATGTTACGACAAGACTGGACTTACAAACAGAAAGATATTTATTTTCCAGTACCTTATTAAGTTTAGGAATTAAAAGTTATATTTAATTTAACCCCTACTTGGTTTGTACTGAGTTGTTAAGGAAAAGACAATTTTTTTTGAACATATTGTTAGTGAAGACCTTATTTTGTATGTAAACGATAGTTCTGCTATTTTATCATTTTGATGGAATTTGATGCAGACGAAAACAATAATAACAAATACTGTAGTTCCATTTCAATGACAAATTCCTTTTTTACTTTGCTTCCAAATTTTTGTGTTATTAAATAGCTATAATAAGCTATTCAGCTTCCCTTAATAGTTGACACTTTTATAAAGATAAAGTGTCACAATAACTTATTATTTTTATTTGTAGTAACATAAATATTTTTATTTTAAATTAATGAACTATTATCAACTACTATCAACTATTATGAACATTTTGAAATCGTTTTCATTCTAATTGCCACTTAAGAACAGAGACTGCAGTCTGTATTGGATAAGAATGAAAATGTTTTAAGAGTATAAGCTAAGAAGCAATCTCACCAGCATCTAATAATGATTTTATAAAAAAAAGGATTTTTTTTTGCCTAGATAGTCTTTGAATGTCTTCCTACCCGTTAGTAGATGCAAATAAAGCTATAGGTGATGAACACATGATCTCAGCAGCATCATGTTCATTCTCTTCTCGAGTACACCTAAATTAATAAAAGAAGCAAACGCAGAAGTAAGCAAACTTTCCGCAATCCTTCCATCACCTCTTAACATTTTTAAAATAACTCTTAATCTGTTGACCGATACTCGTCCAAGTAGTTTTTAATCATGCTTTTTATTTGTAGTGCAACTTACTAGTGATTATTGGATGTTTGTTTTATTCGACATAATTATTTAATAAGTTATGAATTTGGGTACGAAGTTTTCAACCATTAGTAATGTATATGTCAATGTCTATTTACTTTTAGGTTGTTAATAATTAATTGATATTTTTACACAAATAATTAATGATTAACCTATTAAAAGATTTTTTTTATTAGATAATTTAAGAGCTTACCTTTTAAGTCAACTAAAAATTATTTATTTAAATATTTTTTCTTTATTTGAACTGGCAACTGAATGTTATCAGTTTGTTCAATAGATGGCGTTCCTTTAAACCGGATGTTATAATCAAATTAGGTTATTTAAAAAATATTAAAGTTGCTTTTATTGAAAGTAATTGTTTTTTAGGCATGAACCTGAAATACATTAATTTGTTTTGATTATTTAAAAGCGAAATATTTAAATTGTTTTAGTATATGCATATTTTGTGATCGCACTCAAACAGATTGACCTACATTCAAAGCCCTTGTGAAAGAATTGTGCAATAGAAACGGACATTTATTACACAACTCAACGTATTCATAAGCAAATGTATTCATTTTGCACTGTTTAAAAGATTTTTTACAAAATAAAACCTTCTTGAGATAGAGCATTTAAGTACTCTTAAAGTGTTGTTCTTTCTCATTCAAGATTATGTGAAGCCCATTTTTTAGATTAAAAATAATACAATTAAATATTCGATAATTTTAATGGATATTTAAAAAAAATAGGCCATGACACACTTTTTTCGAATTAGGTTAATTTCTCACTGCCCTTTACCGACTTATTTCAATGTCAGTCATGAGTAGAGTAGCTCTATTGAACCCGAGTTATGTCGGATTATCAAAGTGTAAGTGAAGTGGCCTAGAGACCTACATTTAGTGTTTTATAGGGAATTATTGATATTTATGTAAAAAAATTGAGATACAATATTTTTCTAAACGTAGTAGATGACATTTTACTTTTCTTGCGGACAGCTAAATTTAGTTGTTTCGCTTAACCGTCCATAAATGATGCATGAAGACTCTCCGAAAATGAGTGTTACGCAGGGTCTGAACGCTTCGATGAGCCAGTCAAAGAGTGATATGGTGTTGGAGGGCACTGTGGAATATGAAATGACTTCCACAGAGGCTAAGCCGAGCGAAAATATACAAATGGACCTTAAAATTGCGTATGCAGATCCTTTAAATGGTACGTACACTTGTTCTTATATTTACATATTATTAGTTATGTCTACATTTCTATAAGAACCTATTTATAGATTACATTGATTCAGGCGGATGTGATCGTTGATGAAGTTTAAGGCATAAATTTCACCACAGACGTCTAAGAGATCAATTAAAAAGAATAATAGTAAAACGTGATTTTATAATACATAAACATGTACCTATATTAGATAATACGATTCGTATTAGAGTCCACTTAGATTTATTGCTCTGAATAAACTTGTTTTAGGACATGAGGCCTCTGGTAATGTTTTATTAATACTTATATTCAAAACGGACAAGTGCTGGTTGTATAATAATTACATTGCATTGTGGAGACTAGAGGTAGAGGCTACCTGCTCGGTACATTCGGTCGCACGGTGTGGCAACGTCGCATTGGCTTTTCGCGCTATCCTACAATAGAATGGGTTATGTGAAACGGTGTTTTTAGTCATTGAAACTAGTTGCTGTAGATAAAGTAACTAAAATTATAATAGCGTTCCGTCACTGAGCGTGTCGTCACTTGCGATCGCTTGATGGCATCATGGTACTTGGTATGCCGGTGGTGCGCTCGCCGGCGATGCTTCTTGATTTCGTTCGGTGTCAGTGGGGCACGTTTGATTTCTGCGGTCCGCAGTGCATGACTACTGACTACAATACTCGTCTCTTACATGATGTTGAGTAATAGTCCTGACGTGAATAATGTCAATTGCGCATATATCAGAAAAAAAAGAGCTACGAGATATAGTTTTCTGGCTATGGTTTTATTTATAAAATACTCTGTTTTATATTCGCACGTCTCTGTAATGAAAAATTAATGATTTTTTTTATTCATAATGAGAAGTGATTATTTTTTTGGATCATCTGCTATTAAGTTTCTACGATAAATTCTAAACATATAAAACATACATTCATATTAGTTAAAGACATGACTGATTTGTTGGTATTGCTTTGTTCGGTAAAAGTATGACTGCTTGTTGTTAATTGAAACTGAAAAACATTCGCCACTAGATGGCATTGCCAGTGCCTTCGCAGTTAACCTGATACTTTTTACATCAACTCCAATTATCAAACGAAATATTCATGTCAGTAGTTTTATTATGAAGTTATATGTAACAAAATCTCGTTGGATATCAATAAACGATTTTCTTGTAGCATATAGAATTGACAATTATTTATAAAGAACTTTAGTTGTAATATTCTAGCAACCTTTTTTTTTATTATACCGTAACAATTTTCGAAATTATGAGAAGTAATTATTTTATTTGATAACAAGTGTATATATTAAGACGATAATTACGAATTTTTCTCGTCAATATAGCAATCAACAAAAGATATAATTTTCAATTTTTGTATAATATATCTCAGTGCAGAGGAATTTGTTGAATATATCAAATTGGAAGAGCCAATTACAGGTAGTATAACGATAGTTGTTTTCCTAACAAATCTAGAACGGGCCTGGCTGCAGTCAAAACTATATCCGAATTCACTTCCAGTGTTATAACTCGGTGACTGAAAGGTTTGATATTTTTTGCATTTCCAACGAGTATGGTCAGCTAAGTGTATGAAAAAAATTAAGTGTTATGTTTTACTAACTGTCGCGAGCAGTGGACTGGATTCACTGGCTGTGACCAATAGGTGCTTATCACCATGCTTATTACCAGTCTTCCAGAAACCCTACGCTGAAGCATGTCAAGTAGCTTTTGTATAAGATATTTTTTCATAATTTGTAATTAATATCCACTGAATATATTTATTTAATTCATCGCTAAGCCTAAAGTTATAAGTCGTTTAGCTAAAGGAATAATATTTTTGGCTATTTTTTCGTTCATCATTTGAATGAAACTCAGTTTTCCGATACTAGGCGTTTTATTTTATTTGTACGTTATCCCAGTTTCGACTTGTAATTGGACTTCATGATCAGGAAATGATCACGGACTCTTTCATCTCGTCTGCCCGTGATCATGGTTGCTGAAATGTGATGGAAAAGTCTGGAATATCTCGTAATACGTAATAAAAAACGAGTAGTTATCCGAAAAACTTGGTTTCATTGGAATATAAATTCCTATCCATAAAAAACTTTAAATATATGAGTTTTAATGAAAATGTTTATTATAGAGCAGAGATTAATTAGTTTTATGATAACTAAAACATTAGTGACGTAAATTACTTTAAGGTATTTCAATACATACCTCAACTTCGGCTAAGGATAAAAAAAAAATACTTATACAAAAATTATACTTTCGTTATAAACCCCCATTAAAACTTCCCCCGGATGATTATTATCACGATAAGTTCAATTAAAAAATAATATTACTTAATTTCTTTGTTTGACATGTAATATTTTATATGAATTTGGTGAATTAATTAAACTTATGACAAAACAGTTCTTAGGTAAAGAAAATCTTGAGGGATCTGAGTTTTAATTATTTCGCCCAGATGATATTCACGTTATATAATATATATATAA
>DVQP01000427.1:0-23325 GCA_018231745.1 Danaus eresimus
TAAAAAAAAATATTTTATTAGAAAACAACAACAAATAACGATACCAACTGACAGACTCACATCTCGTCTGCCCGTGATCACGGTTGCTGCAAAATAACCGAAACGTCGGGATTATGTAGTTTTGAAGTAATAATAAATCGCGTAGTAAATCCCAAATATATTAGCTTTATATATTTTATTAACTACCTGACGGTGCGTTGTCGTGTGTCGCAGGTGTCAGTTTGTGATATCGATTCTGAGATAGGAGAACAGGCGGCCGACGAGCTGGGTGTTAAGTACGGAAGAAAAAACGTGCTGTTCTGCCAATGTGACGTCACCGATTATCCGCAATATGAAGGTATGATATATGAAACTACTAGCTTCAATCATTGTTATTAAACTTCTTCGTGATTACTTTTCGTATATGTAGATCTTTTATTTTAAGTTGAAAAATAATCTATACATGAGGATATATTATGTTAGGAAATAGGACGGCTGGCTCGACTAGGCCCTGGCTCGACTTTTCTTCTTAAAAATTTTTTAAAATGTATAATTTAACTCGTATACCTACCTACATACAACACTTGTCTTTATTGAAACGTGAAAACTAATCTTAAAATTATTTAGGAGATACTGTTAACAGTGTATAAAATATTTATATTAAACTAATATTTTTCGGATAAACTACGCGTGGTTTATTTTTTGTTGAAATAACTATCACGGTTGCTGAAAAGTAACCGGAGCGTCGGAAGTATGAACAACAAAAAACGAATCACGCGTAGTTTATCAGAAAAAGTATTAGTTTCATTTAAATGATTAATACTCCCGAAAATCTTAGATTTCATTAAAAGAATGAAATAGTTTTTTAATCAGAGCTTTGATTGTTATTAAGAATAGAGTTATTTCATCGCTTTTGTACCTACATACATTTATACATACAACTTAAAATTACAATCGTTAAAAACAATTCCGTACTTTATGTATGTGTGATAAAAATACATGTCATCTTAGTCTTTGATATAATTTTGTATACCTCATTTTTTTATTGATTTTTCGTTTGATTCGGGTGAATAATAAACTTATAATTATTAAAATAACTATTCTTTCATTGTAGAAGCGTTTGAGATGACAATAAAAGTATTCAATCGACTCGACATAGTTATTAATAATGCTGGCGTTATGAACGATAGATTTTGGGAGCTAGAAGTCGATGTTAATCTGGTAAGTCAATCACTATATACGTTTACTAAAAATTCCGGCTAGTAATGTAGTAATGACTAATGCTTAATAAATCCCAGCTAATAACTGATCTAGAAATTTTTATGTCCTCATCATACAACCCACTTCAGATTACCGAAGAAATTAAACAGAAAGATCACTAACATTTAATATTATTTAAAATATCAAACAGTTATATGCAAAAAAATATATTAGTAATTTTAGGTGTATAATTATCGTACAAAATGATTAATATCATGAACAATAATTTCCAATATTAATTTTATTATGTTATTTTCTTACATATGTCTTCTGTTTACAATTCGAGGTAGTAATATTTTGACACAGATAAACCAGTTTAAAACGCTGTTATGTCATAAAAAAGAGATACATTTTATCATTTAAAATGTTAAATGTGTGGTCCATATAAAAGTCAACTGAATATATAATTATATAGGCTTTGCAATCAAGTTGTAATACATTTTTTTCCCATTATTTATTATTGTTGTTTCTCAGAACGGTGTTATTCGTGGTACTCTGTTGGCGTACCGTTTCATGGGTAAAGACCGCGGTGGCGCCGGTGGTACCATCGTCAACACAGCCTCTACAGCCTTCGTTCGTCCCCAAGTATCCACTCCTATATACACAGCCACTAATTATGCTGTCGTCGGCCTAACAAGGTCGTATGGAGTAAGTTAACTGGCAACACTAGCAACGCCATACTATTTTTTTTTTCAAGTAGTCCAGACCCAAATTTATTTACAAATCTTAAAAAAACTTAAATTTCTTTTATATATAATGAAAATAAAGAAATATAATATGCCATACATTTAAATGTATTATTTTAATTACAAACTGTCAAACCAATTGTATTAAACTTCTAAGTCGGAATTAAAAATCACTGCGTTTGCACTCACCACCTTTGTTATGTACGAATATTCTGAAATTATATGTAACAAATAATTTTGATGTCCGTATCCAAAAGGATCAATACCACGTGAGCCTCACGGGTGTTCGCAGCATAGCACTCCTGGCCGGGCTCACAGACACGGGGCTTGTTAAAGAAATACGGAAACAACTAATGTCGTCCGACTACGAGGCAGCGTGGCAGAGGGATAACGCGAATTCTAAAGCTCAAAGGTAAAAAAAATAATTTGATGGAAGACAAAAGAAAATAAGAAATATAAAATAAAATTTTGTTATTTAAATGGATTAAAATTTTAAAATCCATTTACATTATTCAAGTTCAATATCAATTCTGAAAATATTCCCCTGAAGTCTAAAGCAACAAATTTAAAGCAAATATGAAATGAGTAATAATTTAAAATGTTTCTTTGTAGTCCGGAGCACGTGGGTCGAACTCTGATTGACGTGTTGATGAAGGCTCAGAGCGGTTCCGTGTGGGTTGTCGAGAACGGTTTGGCGGCTCGCGAATGGCGCGGCTGAAAACCTTCAAACTTCAAATAGTTTGTCCAAGATAACTTACTTTAAAGCTTACTTAAAATTTATTGTTTGAGACAAATGTTAATGAGAACTAGAGGCTATTACTTGGATATTCTATTTCTTTTTTTATTATTTTGTTATAGTACTGAAAATTTATGTTCGGTACTTAAAATGTATTTCTTCTATTAGGGCTGAGTTTACACTACAGCCGTGCTAGTCGAAGCAGCATGTGAGTAAGCTACGTAAGTTATTTAAGATCTTTGATTAAAATACAATTTAAGTATTCTAATTTTTAAGATGACGATTTTGTGTAATTTTCGCTTACACACGGCCTCCCTGCTTCGACGTATTTGGTAAAGGTTTAGCCACAAAACCTTTAATTATTTATCTACACCTTTTTCTGTATTATCTTTATTAAGATAAAATTTAAGGTGAGTTCATACGTAACTCATGTATGCTCAATGAACGTAGCGAGTATTGAAGTATGGTTTTAATATGTACTTATTTAAAGACGACCTTAATTTTACTACAGTAGACTGATATTTGAATACGTTTTTACCAGTTATACAAGTTAAACACTGAGATAGAATTGACCCTGGCTGCGGAGATGTTGCCCGTTACAGCTGCGGTATACTTGACAATATCATATTAAAGACTTGCATACTCTAGATGGCAATTTTTTCCAATATAAACGGACATTGCTCAAAAGGACTCGTATCCAGAGCCGTAAAAAACATTTACAAAAAAAAATAAACAGACATTAACGGTCATTTTAACCGCGAAAACAAGCTGGGAATGTCAAATATTATCTATAATAGCAAGACGGTTGTGTAAATAGTTTCTTCTTATAACCCTAGTATTAAGAGTATATTTTTTAAATGTTTTATAAATTGTAACATAAGTATTAGCGCGTAAGTCATTTACCGCGTCTCGGGTGTTCCGTAAGGTATTTTAATCGTGTTTGCATTGAATAGTCACCGCTTCTAAGGTTACGGATGTTAGACATTTATGTATATGAAAATATCATTTGTTGTATTATGTATAGCTTGATTCGCTTTAAATGAGTTGGTTTTTTTAACGTTTTAAACTTTTCTATGTTATGTTAAATTAAATACATGTATTAATTTAAATAAATTTCGCCGGTCTCAGATTGGAATATTTCTGAATAGAAACTAATCGAGATTGTTTTATATGTAAGAATTTAGTTTGACATAATTAATATTTTCGGGACTAAGTTCGGTTATAATGTAATAGTATATAAACATGTGTAGTTTGTCATCAGTTGTTACGTTATGGTGTGCGCCGTCTAGCCTTTATTTGTAAATGTTTTGTTTTCATATGAAATTTTGTACTTCTGTTAAAACAAAATATTATCAAGTCACTTTTGTACGAGCTTAAGTTTTATTTTGCAATAAAAACATTATTGTCAAAATAACAAGTGTTTTAATTAAATAGCCATATGGAAGATTTGTAGTAAATGTATATTTTCGTATCAATACAATCACCAGGTACAGTTTTGAGTTACAGATTCACAAATATATTGTATTTTTGTCAAAAAAAAAAAATAGTTAATCAACCTCAAACACGACCTCTTTTTCATCGACTTAAAAATTATACAATACATTGATCATTTGATATGAAACAGTGAAACGAAAGTCCTTTAAAGAAAGATACTAAAATTTGTGTGATACATCATCACTCCAATCCTCGCGGTAGGTCGACTCTATACAATAATAACAAATCTTCACACTAGAATCCCGAGTCGGTCACGGGACCGCAGTCCGACACGGACCTTCTCATCTAAAACTAACAATAAAAACGACAGTCAAATTAATCACAAGTCATTGCGAATTTTATTTAAGAGCCGAAACACCTCGAGGATTAAACATCGATCAATCTAAAGTTATACCTGTCCAGCAGAAAAAAATTCGCTCAGAGGTATTTCCATAAGCTCATTAACTATACATTAGTAGTACTGCTTCGCACCGCCCGTGGTCCGCCTACTAACTATGAAACAAGTTCAAGTTAATCTAACTCGTAAGTTAACAGGCACGAATGCTTTAATAGGTGAGAAGCTACGAAAATATATGATTTTCTGGGCGTAACATAAATAAAGTTTTCAAATTACACAATGTAGGGCTCTATATAAAAAGGCAACAATTATTGACCCTCTCATCACAGAATTTAGCCTAACATAACCGCGGCAGACGATCGTGAGCCCTTCGTCTCGCCTGATGTCCGACCGCTCATCGCTTGGACGAAACTTGTTCATTTGCATGCGTGCGGGAAATACCAACTTAGACCTTCCATATATAGGATACAACACTATCACACCAAAACAATGTCCGTCACTTGAATCCGTGCCATTTTTAATATTCTTCCCGCTGCATCACCCTATACATTTTATTCGATTACATACAACACACTTCAATCACCAACATACACTTTTCCGTTACTTATCCATTTGTGATTAGTCCTCGCGATAATAAATTAAGATTCAGTATACTCTTCGTGGACCTCTCGTCTTACTTGGCTGGAAGGGAAAGAAAGCGATTATTTAGTAGAACGATGTCTGATTGTATTCATTCGTGATGCCACAGACATACCAGCTGCGGCCTGCGGCTGCGGCTGCGGCGGCGGCGGGGGCGCGTTGTTGCGGCGAGCGTTCGGGTTGTTGTTGGGGCGCCCGCGGCCGCCGCGCATCGGCCGCCAGCTGGGGAAGTACGACATACTACTCATCAGATAAGAAAACCGTTCGATGACTACACTATACACGGACTTTGCATACATATGTTTATATATATAGTGAGTATTCGAGCTATTGATAAAATATGACAATGTAACATCAATTAAAACTTTTTGAAAGCGATTATTTCCTATCCGACCAAAAGTAGTTGGTTAGTTATCCCGATAAAGAATCAAAAAATGACTTCTATGTCTATTTTTATGTTCATCAATAACAGTTCAAGTGTGTACTCACGGGTGAGCCGCTGGGTGAGGGTGCGGGTGCGGGTGAGGGTGATGCATGTGTCCGTGCGGCGGGTGCGGGCCGTGTCGCCAGGACGCTCGCAGTCTCCAGGTCCCGCGCCTCGCCGACGACACCCCGAACGTCTCCGAGTTCAGCTTGCGCTCCGTCCGCCAATCCGTCCTCTGGCTGCGGCCCTTCGACCTAGTACAGGATAATATTATTACTCGTCACCTCCTACTCCTTAATCTATGCTCACACACTACTTGGTTAGATATATAATCCCCTTTCTGTTTTTTATTGTTTCAGTCAGACAGCTACCTGTGTTTCTTATCATACTTTTGCCGGCCAACTTATTTCTCCAGGTATATATTCTGTATGAAATTAACTTTTGCTCTCAATCTTTGTATCTCAATGTTTTAGAAACACACTAATATCAGTTTGTGCGACAACCGGTATACCTAACAAGAGTAAGCATCGTCTAACTAAAGAGCGTCGTTTTATAGTATTTATTGCATAAAAAAGCGCCGCATAATTAAATTGTTCTAGTTTGACGATTCGAACACTTATCGTTAGTTAGTGAGATAATATATTGAATAGTTTAGAGTGGATAACATAAGTCACCTCTCCACAGCCTCGCAGGAAATATTATCAAAGAAGCTCTTTTTCTTGTCGTAGCCGGCGATGACGTCATGTTCTTCGAGCTCCGCTTCCCCGGCGCCGGTCTCATTGCCCGAGTCATCCTTCTTGTCCACTTCGCCCTGTAATGAACCGTCAGTCGCAGCTCAAAAGTAAATTTTACAGGACATGTATCGTACATTCAGCGACAGAATTGTGTCATTCCGTGTATAAATGTAAAACAGCTATCATGTTATACTAGCATGAAATTTCAAGTACTTTCATTTCTATTAAGATTCTATAAGGGAATCTAATAACGGCATCACACAGGAAGTAACCCATAAAAGTCTATTGGAAGACATATGTATGTCCGATAACATGATAAACATATTAAGACTTTCGTTAGTATTCATTTACATTCTTAAACATGTGGTCTGCCCGTGATCACTGTTACTGAGAAGTAACCGAAACGTCGGGAGTATGTAGTTTTTAAAATAATAAAATACGCGTAGTAATCAAAAATTAAAGTTTCGTTTAAACGCTTATCGTACCTCAGTTTTAACATCCCCGTCGGCTATCTTAGTCTTGGCCAGCTGTATACGTAGTTCCTCGAACTGAGTGTTGGCCTGTTCAAAATCGTAGTCTTTCTCGAACTTGAGCGTGTTTTTGTTGCGAGGAACGAACCCACGACCACGGCCGCGGGACCGACCGCGCCAGCCGCCGCGGTTGTAGTTGTTTTGAACCACTGCGGACAACACATGACACATGACCTCTAGTGAAATATACTACAAACAAATAATGTCAATGATTAAGTGGAACAGATGAGTAGGAATCATTAAATTTACAATCGAATTTAAATTCAGTATATAATTTATTTATTTAAATACTACAACTTTATTCAAATTCAATAGAAAATTTGACTTATATGTAACACTAAAATGATCAAGAGAATCAAAAGAGATTTTAACAAATAAGAACCCCAATGGTTCTTAAACCATTTACGACGTAACTGTTTCTAGTGGCGTTTATTTAGTACCTAATTAAAGATTCTTTCATTAATTATTATAACTAATTTAGGCAAAACTTATGTTTAACTGACTGTCCATATGTTCAGCGGGTGGGTTGTGACTGCCGCTGGGTTGTCGCTGGCGTGTCCTGGAGCTGGGCCGCGGCCGGGTCTGGCTCGCCTGTTTGCTGCCGCTACTATTACGACGTTCTTGACCAGACGCACCGGCCTGCTGGAGAGCCAACATACTTAGCATAGTCTAATTTACAGGGCACAGTTATAATAATATAGTACAGTTAATATGTATATGTATATACGCTTTACATAAAGCTATGTTTACAGGATTTACCTCTCTTAGTTTCTTATTAAACATTATTCCAGAAGTTTTGTTTACTTTGCAGAAACAGTGTTCAAGCACAGAGGAGTTGCAAGTGAAATGTAGAATTAAAAAACCTTAACATATGTATGTATATATTAATGTGGTAATGAAATTCTTAGACACTATACTTACACATGAAATATACTAAATGTATATAAACAAAAGTAATTAAAAAAGAAAATTCTGTTAATGTGTGTGTAACATGAGAACTGTTTTTAGACTTAGTCCACTAGATACTTATTGAAATCTGAGTGTTTAGTGTTAAATATACAATGCAAGTAATATTAATTCTTGCTTTCAAAAGCTATCAAAATTTTAGTAAAATGAAAAATTAAGTAATAGTGTGATCACTGCCTATTACTTCAAGTCTAACTTCCAACAGGTAGAATGATGTCCAGAACTACTCAGATGAAATAAAAAAAAACAGTCCATTTTGGGAAATAATTAAACATTAAGTATATAGGTTTATATGGCATTCAAACTCCATCTTTCAACTTTGGTATAATCTAAACTAACTTCATATAAATATAACATTACCTGTGTCCCCTGATCGGTGGTCGGACTCTTCCTGTGTCCAATCACAGCCGGTGTTCCTGAACGAGAAACGCCCTGCTGGGATCCTCCGCCAATAAGATCTAGCATTGAACCTGAAAAATTAAATTAACACACCATTTGTATGAAAAAAAAAATCAATAATACATTATTTCCATAATTCTGTCTTATAAATCTTTAAATGTTTATTCATACAAATTTCATAATTTGATAAAAAATAAGTTATTACACTAAATTTAACTGTTTAGATTTAACCTATATAATATAATTTATGAAGTGATACATTTTTGTACTAATATGTTTTTTTTTATTTCTGCATTAATCTAGTCAGCTAGGAAATTAACCTGAAGGATATAATAAAATGAAATAAAGTTTCAACTAAATGAGGATAGCGGTGAATATGAATATTTCTCGACAAGCAACAGACCAAGGCATAACATGAAGATTGCGATTTAATATTTTGCTTAGAAGTTAGTATATTCATACATAATATTATTAGTATTTGTATTATATATATACCGTTTTTATTCATTAGTTCTAGAAACAAAATAAAGAATTAGATTTAGAATCGACATTGAAAAAAAAAAATATTTTTTATTAGTTCAATTAAAACATAACTTTGTTGTTTATAATTTTTGTAGAAAATGTTTTTATTTTTTTTATTAAATAAAAAACAAATATAACTTATAAATGAATTATAGAAAACTAATATGAAATACAAGTATATACATATGAAGGAATAAGCATTATAATAATTATGATATGGAAAAAAGTGATTTTGATTATTATATTGATAGGATTTAATGAGATGAAAACCATGGTTACTAGAGTGAAAACTTAGCAGCTAAGTTAAATATATCAAGTTAGTGAGAAATGTGGAAATGGTGCAAGAAAAAAATCGCAAGCATTACATATAGAAGCCAAAGCTATACTTTTCGAAAAAAAACCTTGGTCTTTCACTTGGTTGGTATGCACCACTCCAGATCCAATTGGTGCAGTAACAGGCTGTAGTGGGGCCAGATCCACTGAGGTTTGTGGAGATAACTCACTCGTCTTGTTCAGCTGGGCATGAACACTTCCAGGAAACCCTCCCATGGGATGGTATTGTGGGTATTGGGTTTGCCCAACCACAGGATGGTTGTACTGTCCAGAGTATTGCCCTTGACCTTGTCCCCCACCAAGTGAAGGTGGTACAGACATTTGGACAATGGCTGGATCGTTCGGCAGGGACGGGACATTGTTCAAAACTCGGATATCCTTGATATCAGATCCTCGGAACAAAATGTAATCATACACTTGGTTCTGAGGTGCTACAGGATACTGAGTCTCCCGATCCTCAGTGCCGAAAGACCGTACTGCAAGTGAAATAATAGATCAATGAATCATTAAAGTGCCATCAAGAAGAATGTATTATATAGTAGTAACATTATAATATTCTAACTAATGATTAAAATGTGAACACATTCACACTTTATAGTGCCATCAGCTAAGAGTAATAATTTTGAAAGTGTAATTTTTTAAATAACATCAAATATGATACATATAGCAGTTGTCATAGCTCTACTTCATACATAATAAATGATTTAAAACATTACAAATACAAAAATCTTTGTAAGTAAATACACAACTGTAGAACAATAAAACACGCATCTTTCAATAGTACCACCATTGTTTACAAGAAAAAATCACTATCAACGTCATCAATGTGAATCGACGGTCACAAAAAAAGCAAATGCTTTTAATAATGAGGGTAGATTAAAAACTGTGACAATACAACAGGGAAAAATCTCAATTTACTAAATCTTATTATTCCAATTGATGTGAAAATCTATCAGACTATGGGGGAAATAAACAACGTTTATAAGCTTCCAAACAAAAATACTGATAGGATAATAGGAGGGAAATCTAATATATTTCCCATTAAATTAATCTTTACAAGATAATAAGTTTCCAAAATGGCCAATTTTACAGGCCCGAGACACAAAGGAATATAATATTTTTAGAAAGTAACACCCATCAAGATAACAAGCATCCATTTGTCAACTTACCGCTAGCCAGGGCGATGGTACATTCTTGAGGATCGACGGTGAAGAGTCGGCCTTCATAACGAATATCAGCTTTCGATATTAGGCTTATCTTGGAGCCCAGTTCAGGCATTCCCGAACTCATAGTGCCACTATTAATCCTAACTGCAGATGACGAAGATTTTAAACGATATAATAGTCAACCGTAAACCATCAGCCACCAAGTAAAATGACTGAAGGGAAGTTGGCAACAAGCGGAGCGTTTACAAACAGCTGTAGATACAGATTATAAAGCATCAGTAATGAGAAACGGTTATCTTATTTGATATTTTTGAATAATACAGCTTTCAAAATAGTTTTAAATATATTAAGTTATATTGCAGAAGCAAAGAAGTATATTTAGAAATAATAAAACTTAATATTTCTTGATCTAATATTTATTTTATACTAAACAAAATTTAAAATACAATTTTAATTTGTTTTTTCTTTTCAGAAACCATTAAAGCTTTCATTTATTAAATATCTAAGCAATAATGAGATCACTTACAGAAAAGATGCAAAGAAGGAGAAATATAAAAATAAAACAGTAAAATTGCGTAGTTATCAGACAAACATAGTTTTATTTTAAAGTACTATGTTTTGAAATAGAAACGTATGTGCTCTAAAGAAATAAAACCATTTTTAATTATTGACTTTTATTTTTAATTATTGAAGCAAAAACCATGTCAAGAAAGTAGAGTGTTTTGTTAAATATTCATATTCACCTTTTCATTGAATAACAAATTAAAAAAACGTGTTAAAACTATTTATTTTAAATATTAATGTTAGTGCTTTATAATTGTAAATATTTCAAAATAAATTATTTGATATTTACAAATAAAACATAAAAATACCACTTAATTAAATATATTAGAAATCATTATAAATTATTATGTCTGTTCATGATTCCTTGTAAGTAAAGCAATTGTTATATCTATACACTCACTTATCATGATTATCTGTACGTTTTAATACCATTGACGGTTGAATTTTGAATATTGTAAACTGTAAACAGACAACTGTTAAGCCAGTTATAATTTTTATACGAATTTGTATCAAAATATTAATAATTGTGAAAGTTGTTACATATAGTATTTTGTGATTTTTGACCGAAAGATTTACCAAATATATGCGCAATGATGATAGAGAATCCCATAACATCGACGCCAGCAGGTCTGAGACTTAGTGTTGGCGGGAGAAACAGTCCTTTAAAAAGACGAAGTCTTATACCACAAAGTCGAGTTAAAAATATAAGAGATGAGGTTGGTATTTGAAATTCTAACCAACTTGTTTGAACATAAACAAATCTTGTCTGGACAAAACATAAATCTGTCTTCGTTATTGTGTCAGCGGTTAAAAGGAACTTATTTGCATATACTATTTCATACGAGTGCTTGTTTTAGGATCGTAACGATGACGATGCGGAAAGGTCTTCACTGGTTGCTTCAGAACGGGCCCTGGCTGCTTCTACTCCTCAATCCTCCCCACGCCGAGGAAAGGACACCATGTCATCATCGCCACAAAAAGAACATTTCCAAGGGTGCTTGAAACTTTTTGCAGAGAACGTTGGTTGATCTCTTGTTTTAATTATAATCTTAATTATATTTAAGATCTTCTAATTCCAAATATCGTTGATATAGACTATAATAAAAGTTCATTTTAGAAAATCACTAAGGACAATGCATGGAACCTACAATTAATAGACTTCATGACATCGATGTTGAGGCGTCATGATGCTCGTATGGATAACTTGCAAACAGCATCTACTGTAGTAGATGCCTCTACTAGAATATACTCATTCAGAGTAGATGCAGTTCATTATGATGTTCTGAAAATGGCGGGTGGTTTGAGTAAAGCAGCTCAGGTAAATATACATGTAAAATATATATCCTATTACATAAAAAATAATTATGTTGCTGCATTAATGGTTTGTATATGATTTTTGTAATATGTTATATTTAATTTTAGTCAAAAAGGGGAAAAAAAGATGATGATAATGCAACACAAGATGAGAATCCAACAGAACAAGAAACTGTAGCTCATAAGAAAAAAAAGAAAAGATCCAAGGGGGCAGTTGCAGCTAACCCGGAAGTATTTAATGGAGATTTTGATGCTAATGATTGCATTGGTTAGTGTATTAAGATATTAATGCTATACAACTTATGCAACATCTTTATACTAAATTATACTAAATTATCTTATATATATTGTATACACATACATACATACATACATATAAGACATAACATATTAATTTAGACTATTTTTATTTAAGAAATTGTATATTTTTGTTTGTTAGTTTTTGCAAATAAAGTAGCTGTCATAGCTAGTATAGTTATAAGATTAGTATAGAATAAACATTGTATTATCTATTTTCAGATCCTTTCTTTGAGAGGCTCGCAGCTACAACCGGTGATGTGACTTCTTCAAATAGAGCCTTTAATGCAACCCTTCCCATACATGATGAAACACTAGCTTTGATATTAAGGTATCTTAACCACTGTGACTCAAAGAAATTATTTACTCTTGCTATAAAAAATATTTGTGCTTGCTGTAAAAATAATACTTAAAAATTTATTTAAGATGTATTTTTTATTTTAACCCAATCAAGATGAACTTTACATCTGACAAAGGATTCTACAATCTACATAATAATTTAATCAATGGAAAATAAAACAAATGTTTCTTTTTAGGACCGACAGACCATTCTTGGAGTCAATAAAGGAGAATGTGGATGAAGAGAAATTAGATCTCAATGATTATATCACTCTCTCTCTGAATTTACTACCAGCTTTCAATGAAAACGATAAAATTTGTGAGCCATTTGCCGATTTCTCCATAAGTAATTGGGATCCTGAAACCGAGGACAGGTTTGTTCATTGGTAAAAAAAAAAAGTTCTTATTTCAGTTGAAGATAGATGTTAAATTGTTTATTTTGACTTATACAGAGAAAACCCTGTAAGTAACTGGATGGAGGAAAACAGATTAAATTTGTCACAACAGGCTCTAGCATTTGATGTGAACGCTGAAGTTGAGCCCATACCTCAAGAAGACGATCATAATGACTTATTTGGTAATTATATATAAGTTATATGAAGTAAAAATACAATGTACATATATCATCTATTGTTATGACTTAATACTTTCACTAGTTTCATTAATATTATGTTTTTTCATTGTATAGTTTATATTTTTGTTTATTTTCATGTATCAAGTATATTAGTGACAGTTAAATATTAATTATTATAAAAAGAATATGTTAAAAATTTTATATACTAAAGTATTTATATGTATGTATATGTCTATCATATGTATATCTCGTTTATAGAGGATGAGCCACTGGGCGGTATCGAGTCTGATGAGGAGGCGGATGTGGCGGTGGCGGCGTGTGTGGCCCGCGTGCCCGCCGCGGCTCCCGCCCGCCTCACGGACCTACGCCCCGCAGCCCCCGCGCACTCCAGAATGGAATACTCGTATTGTGCCCCCGCACTCGCGTGGGCCGGACCCGCTCATTGGAGGATTAAAAGCAACAGGGGTAAAACAAACCTCTTATACGGAATACACCTATGTTAAATACCCTAATGCCATTATAAATAAACCACGCTAATAAATTATTACCTGGAACAAATTTTTCTAAGGTTTTCTACACCATATAACAGCATCTCGATTGTATGTCAAATAAATTTATCATATTGTACACATATCTTTTACCAAGGATATGAGAGTATCAAAGCCGTAATAAATATGAGAAAAATTAATAAAAAAAAAGAATTAAGGAGAATTTAATGAAGGAATTACGACTACTTTCTCGGAAATAATCTTTCAAATAGATTAATTCGTAAAATGAATTGCAGGCAATTATATCTACGAGCAATATTGTAATATGACCTGTATTAATTTGAGATAAAATTTCAGCGTCTAAACAGTCGGAGCGCAGTCAGTCTACAGCTGGTCGGGTGACTGTGGATTGTAAGAAGGTGAAGACCAAGAGGCAGCTGGACTTCCTGGAGGCGGGGCTGGCCGTGGACTGGCGGACTAACCCCGGGCCTGACTTCGAACCCGCCCAGCCCGCCAAGATCATGATCAGCAGGAAGACGCTAGCCACTGGACACACCTGGAACGAATACAACTACAAGACGCCCGTGGACAGGTGTGACGTCATCACCGCTCGGCTTGTACTAGAGTACACGGTCTTCTACTATATCATGACATGTGCTACACTCAAATATAACTGTAGTAACTTTTCAGAAATTGAACTTTGGATTCCAATTTTATGGACAGTAAAGTTTAACTGTAAGCTAATGTTTTTAAGATAAATATTTCACAATTATGCACTCTTAGATAACCATGAGTGATGCTAGTGACAATTTAACGGAGTGTTTTAATTTATTTTAATAGTTATCTCACGTAAAAACGCAATTTTTCATTAAATTATGAAAATATTTAAAAGTAACTGAACATTTTTGTGTCAGATAATATGTCTACGCCGTTTTTAAATTTAAAAGTAAAATTTGACGAAGAAAATTTGACGTTATTTTGATGATTAGTTTTTTAAAATCTTTTCAAATTTTGATTTCAACAGAGGCTTAGACGAGAGTCACTTCCGCAAATTGTTCCTTCGCTCCAGTGTGATGATGACCAGAGCACAGGACGCCAAGGACGAGGAACCGGTCACTGTCGAAACTAGTTACGACTTCAACAACGAAAACGATGCCTCATACTGTCCTAAACACGTGCCGGTGGGTATATTATCTATTTGTATATATGTATTTACAATTTTTAAATTAGTTTTTCATGTGGTGATTTTATAAGGACGAATTTATGGTACAATATTGTTAGGCTCGATGAGTACTTGAGACGTTTTGTTCGTGTGAACAGGCTGTAATATTAAACTTTTATGCTTCTATGGCTATAACTCGTCTTACTGTTCGGTGGTTTGTGATCGTAGAACTTAAATTAATTGCTGTGATTTTTTTAGACATCCTTTGGTATACTTAGTTAATAGTAAATGAAAAAACTATCATCCCTTAAGACGTAAACAGACCATTTTGAATATAGTTTTTATGTTATATTATTTAGTTATTGGTTTCCGATGATTATAGAAGCTTACTACGATATGTAGGGAACTTTTAAAAATTCATATACACAATAACCAAATAAAGCAATGGACAGTAAAAATAATAGGTTTTCTGAAAATAATAATGAAGAACACTACACAGCGTTCTAAATATCTAATATCTATAAAAGAATTTGATAAAAATTAATTAACGTCTTACGTTATATTCTCTTGACGGTTTCATCTTTGGTTTTTATATCGTTTTAACTAATCATTCGTCTTCTATTACAGGAGGGTGCCGAGTGGGGTAATGAAGATAACACTGAGGCGCCGGAGTTGCACGAACAGATCAGACAAGAACAAGACAATGAAGATATAGGAGATATGATCGAACCGCCTACTAAGGTACGTCTTACGTACTTTATTAACATCTGTAACATTACTAAGGATAGTATTAGTATTAAGAACACTATCAAAATCTGATAAACATGTATTGTATTATTCGAGTATAATGTAAATTGTAACATGAAAATTAAATAATTATCGTTTAATATTAATAATAAGAAAAATAAGATTTCAAATGTTTATAAAAGAAAGTTATAGGTTCCTTCAAATTCGTTGAATTATTAATGTAATTGTGTTGGTACTACTTTAAAATATTTTTATTTGATAGGTGGCGAAAATCTTCATACCTTATGCTATGCGAGCAAAAAAGGTTGACATGAAGCAACTAAAACATTGCACATGGAAAATGTTAACTGGTAACACTGGCGGCGCTGATAAAGAAGAGGTCTCTAAAACAACATTCTTTTCAATATATTCGAAATTACCGAGTAAATTATCAACTAATATGAAAGAATCCCTCAGCATACCCCTAGCGTTACTCTCAGTACTTCATTTAGCTAACGAAAAAGGCCTTATCCTAGAGAAAAAAGACGATTTGAAAGATATAGGTATAGTAGGTTTAATTAATAGTTAATTTTTGTTTGTGCTGTATAAATTAGTTAACTTATTTCTTTATAATTCTGTATAATTTTAATCAGTAGTAAACTCTTTTGACATTTATAATAAGTGCATAACGTTTTCATGGAATTGCCTACAAGCTTACATCTAGTGATGGGAAATATACTTTGTAAATAATAATTCGTTTTATATTAATAGTGGCCAGTGTGTGACTACATATATAGTAAATATTATTCTTATGTAATTGTACAGTTGTTTCTTATTGATTTTTTAAATTTTTTTAATCAGTATGAACTAATACGAAAAATAAACGACAAGGACACTTAATAAACAGTTTTATTAAAAAATCAAAAACAAAATATAAGCTATATAAATAGCTTTTATTCGAAATAATTATAATAGCAACCATTTACGCCGTTTTCAATTGTGTCAAATTTATTTGTATTCAACATGGTTAAACCAGCAGATAGACAGTATTTTAATGTTTAAAGAGTATTATTGTTAACAATTATAAAACTTTTATCATAAGAACAAAAAACAGTTTCGGCAACGCATAATCAAATAAACAAAAAATATATATCTTCAAGATGATACCTTTCAACTTAAAAATAAAGCTCGCTTTTATTAAAAGTCAGTAGTAACGTCATAATAAATAGCAAAACATACTTACAATTAATACAAAACTTGCAACGGAACATAAACAAAAATATAAATTACCAAAACACGACTTACTGGTAATTTATCACATTTAGTAATAGTTTAATCAGTCATACTGTTCATTACATGATAAACATACGAATATTATAATACGAAGACTAAGTTATATCTTATGAGAATAAAGCAGCTATAAGCTATTAGAATGAGTTTTACTTTTTCCTATACAAACTACGCGTTTTCTTAACCCCTATTCAATTGAAACATTTTTATCTATAGAAGTGTCTGCGCCTGTGGCTGGTGAGGGATGGTTTGGTTTGTTATCACCCTCGCTTATGTCTTGATCTACCTTCGGTGGACTGTCTGGTTCCAGTTTATCCTTCGAGTTGTCAAGGCTGCTTGCGGAATCGTTTGTCTTCAATGTTGAAGTTTCATTCTCGTCTACATCTTCATCGATCGAATCATTTATTTCCGTAGACCTTTCGATTACAGTATTAGTACTGTTTGTACTTTCGTTCAGGTCTTTGAGTGAGGAATCTAAATCTACCACCTCTTCGCTGTGAACGGGGTTCGCTTCGGCATCTTTTTCTAGACTATTGGTTACCAACGTGGTTTTCTTGTCTACGTCACCATGTCTCTCGGACGTGATGTCCGGAGATTCGGATATTAAAATAGAACTGATATCAGTATCATTTAAAAGAAGTCTTACTAATGACGGCTCTTTAAGGCTATCTAAAAATTCTATCTGGAATGTTACGAGTTCAGCCACTAAATCTTCAAGTTTAGACTTGGCAGATTCATTCGAAGCATCATTCGCCATCTTTGCCAGTCGACAACACTTTGCCAGAGCGTCTATCGCTGCGATACTTTCAGGTAACAATCTGAACTCCTCGCACTTCGCTTTATTGCCATAGTCTATAAATTGTACATGGTAACCAACATCACAAAACTCTAAAATTTTCGCCCGATACCATTGGTCATCTTCAGTCCAGAGAGCGGCACATAGTGATCCAACTTTTAGTTCCGAAACGGGTTCGAATTCGGCACCTTTACTTAAGACCTCTGTGACTTTATCAAGGTCAGACATCGAGTCGTCTAACTGAACATAAAACTCGTCCAATGAATTAACATAGCATACTTTCCCGTTGCTTCGTAAATCTTGTCCGACTGGCGTCGGTCTTTCAGAGACAGGATGCTCTTCACAAAGTCCAACCAATTCTTCTGTCACAGATTTACCTTCCAAATAAAGTTCTACTATAGAAATGTCTCCGGAAGCAATGAATTGAACATTAAATATAGTCGCCCCTTCGGCGGCTAGTTCATTAAATTTGACCTCAGATTTCCGAGACCAGGATTTAATGTCTCTAGGTTTTTGAAGGGCGCATTTTCTCGACAGCGCCGGTTTAACTTTCAAGTCATCAGGTAAGCTGCGCAATTCATTAGCTATAGAGGCATTTCCGTAGTCCATGAACAACACCTCGGTTCCTTCTGAACCATCAACTATAACTTGTGCTCTGTACCACGCTCCATCTTCAGGATACTTAGCGGCGCATATGACTCCTTCCTCCTTTTCCGTAAGTTCCGGGAAGTTCTCGGCGTCCACCATAGCTGATTCCATGGCTTGCAATTCCGGTGCAGCAGTTTCCAGTTGGATCCAGAATTCCGACGGCGAATTAACGTGACTAGCGAAACAAGACGGTAGGTCACCACACTCGGCTTCCTCGGATCGGGTGGCGTATCCTTCGCAGACTAGTTTATCGGTCAGATTTTGTTCGTTAACGTAGATATCCACGTATGTTGTGACGTCCTTCAGCACGATCAATGCATCGACGGGCGAAGAGATGTCTCCTACAAGTTGCGTGAAGTAATCTGAAGCCGGTTCGGACCATTGTCCCGTACCCGTGGGCACCGCGTTCACACTAGACTTGATCGCGTATCTGTCCACTAGTTTCAAGTGCTCCGGTATGGTTTTAATTAATCCTGGCTGGTTGTCAAGCACATCAGTGTTACCGTAATCGATAAACCTTATGGTTGTTATATCAGAATCAGAATCAAGTACTTCGGCTCGATACCACTGATCGTCGGCCAAATATTTGGCAACACATAAAGTGCCCATTTCGCGATTATCTATATTGATATAGCCTTCAGCATTCGCCTGTAGCTCAGCCTGGATTTCTTCTATTTTGCCTATTTTATCTGCCATTTGCAGCCAGAAGTGTCCGGGAGTATCTATATGACTGATGTACACTCGCGTACAACCTTCAGGAAGGGAAATCGGTTCGGCCACTTCGACTGCGGTTTTAACGTCTTCTGCCACCTCTGGTGCATTAACTTGTGGTGCAGCCAACTTTTCATTCACTAACTTCATAGATAGATCAACACCGTCAAGATGTAGGTTAGCGAGCCAACCGTCACTACCAAACGCTAAAGTGACCTGCACTTCTTTTTCGTTGGTCCATTCTGTTAGTTTGCTAATTGTATCTTCTTGGAGAGCCACTAACCCTAAACTGGCTACGAGGGCTAAACAACAGGGTTCAAAGAACGAAGAATCCAGAACCTTAACAGAATCCTTCGACACGCTTTCGCAGTTGCCATAGTCAGGGAACTGCACTTTAACATCTTTTTCAGACGAGGATATTATTGTGGCCCGATACCAATTTCCATCTGACGATTTAGCAGCGCATAAGCCATCAGCTTCGAAATTAGTCAATTGTTCTGGAGTTCCTGATAAAAAAAAAATCAAGCTAGTATCTCTTGATGCTAACTATAAAATATAACAATCAAGGATTTATAAAAAAATGATAATCTTAATTTTTACTGTACCTTTTTCATAGAAACTGTACAGTTTTTCCAAGAGCCGTGCAATTTTATCCCCATCGAGAGATTTTTGCAGATAGAATTCATTCAGATTTTCTATATGTGATATGTAGGCATTGCCAAAGCTATAATTAAAGACGGCTCTTGTACAGAGCTGGTTCACTGCGTCATAAGCGCCTTCGTCCGGCTCGAATATCGCTAGCTTCTGGCCGGTGATGGGATCGTAGAGTGTAGAAACCAATCTGGGACCAAAGTTATTTATTAGATAATTATTATTACCCTATTAAATAAAATTAAATAATATTCACTAACGTTATATCTTCAACATCATTAATATAGATTATAAATTTTTTCCCACTCAGTTTGTCCTTCAACTCATCCAGAGACAGCAACTTTTTAGATTTCTCCGTGTAGTTATTTAAGCAACATTGTAATGCTTGATAGTAGTAGACGCTGAATTCTGTGGGTAGATTCATGACCTGCCAATAAAGTTATTTTTAAATACAAAACTATTTGATAACTATCAGAAGTTAAAATTGTTAGAGATTTCAATATTTCCCCGTACATTGCTCAATGACGTGGTAACAGTCTTGCCATAATCAGGTAAGTCGGCTTTTATACTATCTTTATTGGAGGCATCGCTAATGATAGCTCTATAGATTTTACCCTCATGTTTCACGCTACAATGAATTCCTTCCGACAGATTCTCCGCCGATAATGGCAATAGCTGTAAAATAATATTTTGTTTTATTACACTATGAAATGTTACCGCTCATTAAAAATAAATAAACGCTTTGTACCTTTGATATATTATAATTGGCTATTGCGCTCTCAACTAAATCAGCCTTATCCAAATCCAACTGTACGTAAAATTTTTGGAATGATTCAACAAATGTAACTTTGCATAACATTTGTTGGCCAACAATAATTGTTAAATCTATGGGCTCGTCTGTAAAATGAACATCACATGAAAGAAGAGCATAGGCATTAAAGAAAGCAATTTATTAGGACTTTGACATTTACCTTTCAGTGTGACATTGGAAAGATTTTCAGACAGAACAGCCAATTGCTTTTCAACAAGCATATCGGCCACGCTCACACCATTGTTCCATAGGGACACTTTAAATTGGTCATCCACATATTCCTGGAATACGCACTGGTAACGAGGCGCATTGAAACACAAATCTATTTCTGGATCAGCCTTCCACTCACAATCTTTAGGCGCTACTCCCGTTAAAGAACAATGCACAGCCATCTTTGGCAGTTCCATTAGTTCCGATTCCATTTGCCATATATCTTTGGCGTCAACCAGTTGTTTGTTGCCGAAGTCGACATAGCGTACTATAAATTTAGAGAAAGGTTGGACGGATACTATCGTGGCTCTATATAAGACGCCATCGGCCGGATACCTCGCTAGCACCGATGCTCCAATGGGAACATTACCGGTGTAAGACTTCACACCTTTATATAGCTGGGGTATTTTGTGCATCATTTCTAAGAATTTCGGTTGCAACGATAGTATCTGAGTGAAGAAGTTCTCCGGTGAGATGATCCATGTCACTGACACTTCTTGTTGAGAGTTCAATTCCACTGAGGGTTCAGTGAAAGGGGTTTCGAGTGGAAGAGGATTTGACAGTTCCTTATATTGGACTTGAGTGAATTTGCTCTTTGTCTTATAAGGTGGAGCTCTACCACTGCGATCATTGCCACTGTCATGTGACCTGAAGCTTCTTTCAGATCTCTTGTCGCTTTCTCCTGCATATGATCTCTCAGCTCTATCTCTCGGTGTAAAGTTACTCCTGCCCCCTCTACCGCCCCTGTCGCCTCTCCCGCCTCGACCGTTTTTATCTCTATCGTTCCTGTCTCCTCTTTCAGCTCTATTATCACGAAACTCCCTCTTTTGATTAAAATTCTCTTTTTTGTCACCCCAATTGTCTCTCCGATCACCCCGATTCTCCCGTCTGTCCGGTCTAAAGCTTTTATTACTACGGTCATCTGTTTCCTCGTCTTGGTTATACCTACAAAAGAAAGAAAGATTCATATAAAAAAACATTAATTATCTGATATATGTTAGTTTTTTTCTGTGTGCGATATCATGTATACAAGCAAGAGAAATTTATTAGCTAGAATTAATACAAATTCTTAACCAAACATGTATAACACAAACGATTAAGTGAAAATTAATCATAATGAAGCTTGTATCGAAAAGAAAAATTAAAACATATATTAAACGCAATGAAACGTCTGTTACCTAGAGCGTGTCATAATTATACGCTATAAAAATTTGTGATGCAATATGAGAAGGTAAATAAACTTATTTACAGTTAAAAAAAATTAAAGATAATTTCAAGTCATAGTGAACAGTGTTGCTGAAGATTGATGAAGCGTGACGTATCAAACAGAGCGTTGAAAAATGAGCATAAAAATGCATAGAATTATTATTCATTACTTGGAATTAGCGATGCTTATATAAACACATTAAAACCCAACTCGTTAATGACACGAAATAGGTTTTATCTATTTTTATACACGAACCAAACTGTGAAGGTAACATAACAGCTATAGTTTTTCACTATATTTAACCCAGTATGGTTACATTTTTAATTACATAATTTCAATAACATATCTGGCCTAAACTATACAAAATAAACAAACACAAGCATAGTGCAGCAAAGAACACGACTCTTAAAACAATTAACTTAAAACAAAAAACAAAAAAAAAGTGCAAAAGCGTATGATTTATCAATATATGATGAGATCTAAGATTTTCGCGATTCATTTAAATATAATATATTTTCGGATTTACTACGCGATTTTTTATGAAATCTCGTCTGTCCGTGATCGCGGCTGCTGTAAAGTAACCGAAACGTCGGGATAAAGTATTTTTAAAGTAATAAAAAATCGCGTAGTAAATGCGAAAATATATTAATTTTTTATCAGTATATCTTGTTAATAATATATTACAAAATACAAAGTGCACAAAAGCGTTAGGTGACATCACACAGCGCAAATAATTCGGTTTTCGTACATTTCTGTGTTTATCATGGAACAGGTATAGCGTGCGCTACCACCAGAGTTAACAAGGCTAATATGAACTCCATCTTCATAATAATTTTATTTTTGGCCCCAGCCACCGCGCCATTATTGTCTGACAGTTACTTTGTTTGCACAGATAAAATAATATGTTAACAGCATATTAAATTTCTTATTTTGTCAACTGTCATACTATAATATTGTATTTGTTTTTCAAATAATTTTGTTACTTTTAAGTAATACTGTTTCAAGAAATGATCTAATTGGAGACTCGATCATTATCTGTACCAAATCAGTTTTCTAATTTCGAAACAAAACAGTACTGGCTGTTAATTGATTTTCATATAATGAGATCTAAGACTTTATCTCAGACCTCCGCGAGTATTCATATTAATGAAACTAATATTTCCGGATTTTTTTTTTCTTCAAAAGCAACCGAAACGTCGGGACGTCGGGAGTGTTTAGTTTTAAAAATAATAAAATAGCGCGTAGTTATCCGGAAATGTTAGTTTGATTTTTATGATTTTCAAGATGGAGTCTTTCTGTTTATGTATCGCGTAGCTCGTACGTGTGGTGTGT
>DVQP01000428.1:0-23325 GCA_018231745.1 Danaus eresimus
GGAATGCAATAACTAACTTTTAAAATAAACTATGCAGCAAATAACTTTATATCCATTCATACCTAAATATATATCTTTTACAATGGAAAAGATTTATAGGAAGCTTTGCCAAAATCAAACATAAATCCATCTCAATTATGGATAACAATGGTAAGTTGTCACATGTAACAATGTTATTTTTCTTACCTTATCTTCATTCAAAAAAGGACAATTATATTCAGGGTCATATTCATCCAGACAGTTATATTCTTCAGCTAATCTTGACACTTCCCTCCAAGCAAATTTTGTCCTTTCTGACAGCAATCTACTGATTGTAGATTTGCCAACACCTGGTGTGCCTGAAAATTATTTCCTATTCAATTGTACCACTTATGTTTTATATACAAATAACGTTTTCATTGCTTAATGCCATTGCCAATGAAATGACGCTGTGTTAATACTATATTCATCTTATTATTAAATGGAATTAATATTTTAATATGCTTCTTAAAATTCATTTTGCAAAATAAATATAACCTATATTGTTGATCCATTAACATCGAAATGCCTACAGGAATTAATATATGCCATTGACAAGATTTAAGGTTTATGATTTTGACAGCATTATTAAAATATTTTACAATATATTTTCATATTTAATGTAAATTAGAGTTAAATTAAAGTCGAGACAAATAAATAACTATGATTTAAGACTTTATAATTACAAAAATATACCTGTAATTAAAATGTTAGGTAATATTCTTTTTCGTGTCTCCATTTTGTCACGTCTTGCAGTAATTTATTTTAATGAAAAACTAATAAAATAGAAGTAAATAGTGGTTTATAACAACAAAGTATCCCATGCCGATATGTCAAATAGTGATTGACACAGATTAAAATTCTTAGGTAATGCTTTTGGATAACCGATATTATATTAATGACATTGAAATAAATGACACTGATTGTGCATTTGCGTCTGCATTTGAATAAAAAATACGTACATTGTTTTTTAATGTCAATTGTCACTTTTTGCTTCACATGCCAAATATTTTGTATTTAAAAAACAATTGAAATTATATAACATAATTGAATAATGTATTTCTAGATATAATTCTGACTAATGATACCTTGCTTGAAATTTTGCTTAAATTTTCTAATAAAATCGACAGAAAGACTTGTTAAGTCGACATGTTTAAATTGGTACAAAATATAATTACTGCTCTCAAAATTATGAGCGATACCTCACTGGATCCGGAATAACGGGTAGAAAAAAGTATCAAAAGCGTGTATCAGCACTTAAAAAATTACAAAACTTATAAATAATTGAAAAAAAAGGCATTTCGAGTTTGCTAATATTTCATAAACTATTTAAGAAAATTCAAAAAAACATGCAGAAACAGGAGGAAATTTTCAACAGAGGAGTAAACAAAAATACTTTAAAAAAACGTTTAATTTGATGAAATATTAACTTTAAGCAATATTTTCAAAGTGCATAAATGATTTATAGTATCCAGAAGAAATCATATTTTTTCATATTGAAAAAATTATTCAACACCTTCAATAAAATATTGAATGTACTTAACATAAAAATGTCGCGCGCAGACCTATTTTCAGCGTAAAATTAAAGTTGTAAATAAAGAAAAAAAGGCTTCGAGAAGTCCGGAGTTTTATATCTTAAATTTATATTATATAAAATATTGGTAAAAAACAAAATGCTATTTATTTTTATTCGTTTATTGATTTAATTTTACAATTTTTTGTGTGCTGATACAAGCTTTTGCACATTTTTCTGGGCGTTCCTCCAGATCCAATGAGCTATCACACAATTTTAAGAGAAATGTCTCTGTTTTGCACCATACTTGTCGGATACTAGAGTCGGAAGTATTTTCAAGAATACAATTACAGTAAAATATAAAATAATAAAATTTTATTGACAGCAGCTTCTTCAAATTTGTAATAATAATCCATAGTAAAATCGATATCTAATTATTCAAATACATTAGTTGTTAAGACATTAGACAATAGACAACAATGTAACTTACCTATTTTATTCTAATTATATTCAAAATCTATAATTTTAGGAAGGGTAACACTAATTCCACTTGATTATTCAATGTAATGAATTTTCTTACTATATTTTAAAATATCAGTTAAGTAAAAAGTTTCAATTATTTAAAATTAATTGGGCCCAAAAAAATTAATTTGTGTCAAAATATTGTATCTCAATCTCTAAATCAACTCCATATCTTACCGCTACCCTACCTAATTGATGTATGTAAAACAAAAACCGACAAAATGGGTCAAACTGGAGCATCACTAGAATTTTTTTAGGTTGTGTTTTTAATTTTAATAATAGAAAAATAAATCAAAAACAGCTCTTCTTAATGAAATCTTAAAATATGAAAATATTTAGATCTCGCGGAATTACCAAATCTCAAGTTGTACTTTGTTCTATACTAGGTGTGTTTGGCGGTGTGTATATTTGGAAGCCTTTAATAATTGAAAAGTTGCCTCAAAAGAAGAAGGAAGTTAATACAGACACAGCTACAATAGCACCGGAATAACATGGATGCAATAAAGAGATATTTTAAAAACTCTAGTCCTTTGGTGAAAATGTTGATGGCTATATCCATAACCTCTGGTTTGATTGCTCTAAACAAGTTATATTATGCTCCTTACAAAAAAAGGTCGAGACTTTTACAAGCAGAAGAATGGGCCTCTCATATTATTGAGCGAGAAGAAGAAATAAATAACGAGTAAGGAATCTTCTCTTGTCCTAATCTTAAGACATGTTGTAATATAGTCTAGTTGTGATAATGAATAAATATTAAAATAGAAATACATCATTTGATTTATCCATACCAACACTTTAAACATTTATTCTAATATTTTCTTTTAAGAAATTCTTTCTCATTATATTGCATATTTATTATACAAGAAAACAAATTTATAGTTCATAAAAATATGATTTACCAGCCTTAAAAATATGATTGATAACATAATTGGCCTTATTATAAAAACTACAATTTATGAAGGACGATTATTTTTAATAAAATTTGTTTTATCAATCTTTATTTTTCAGTCTGTAACTAGAAATTACATATTTAGAATTGAGATATTTTACTGTTTAAAGTCAAATATTTTCAGTAATATGAGATAATGTAAGTGACTCACTTCCAAGTCAGATCTTTGCTAATGGATGTTTAAAATATTAAAATTCTGTGACTAGGAAATTAGTTCACGAAACTAAAGCCAACGGTTTGGTTCATGTTTGGAAATAAGGGCATCTTATTTTAACATTTGGAACTCTACTACAAGATGAGTCGCTTTGAATCAAATCCTTTGTTCAATTTTGCAGTTGGCATGCACTGCATTTTTCTTGACTCTACCTTATTATTCTTAGTTATACATTTGTTTATTTAGGAGTTTTTCATTTGAAATTTTTGTCATGTGAAAGACACATATATATATATATATATACATATATTTATTAAAATTGCCCTTGTAATATTCTTAGTACCTCCAGTCAGGACAGCTTGAAACAAAACTGCCAAGTGCATCATATCTCTTACAAATGTAGTATATCCAGTGGATACCTACTGGACTACTAAGGTGACCCGTATTTCATATAGTATCGAACCTTTATACATGCTAACATCCATACAAAATAAATAAGTATTCTATAGTATAGAATATACATAGCCTTTGATGTCATGGTAAGGTGTAAAAGACATTGATTTATAATTTAATTATAACATTTATAATCCACAATGATAAAGTACATTTTTTGTGACCATTATTCTTCAGATATATAATTATTCAGTGTTTGTCGAATTATAGCGACATAGTTTTCTTCGAAGCCATTTCATATTAATTAGTTGACATGTCTTAGCGCCTCATATTAGTCTAGACTATTTCCAGATTTAGTATGTTCGTCCTAGTTTAAAATAGTGAAAATAATTGATCAAAAATAAGAAAGAGCTTTTTTTACCAAGTGACAAAAACAAAATAAATTCATTGCAGACCAATTAATCGATGTTAAAATAAAATATTAGGGGAGTAAAAAATAAAACGTAATGATTACTGGAGGCTACCTTTATTCTATGAAATTTACATTTTAGTTGTAATTGTAACAAAATATTTCAGATATATGTATAAACCTTATAAATTATAAAATAATGTTACAGTATAAGCCTTGTAAAAAATATAGAAAAGGAATGAGTTTGTAGCCCTTTTTTCCTTCGGAACACCTTGCGGTGAATGAAGTATCGCAGTTTAATGAAGAATTGAGCTGTTAACAGCGCTAGCTACTTTTTGCCCTTAGTGGCCTTCTCAGCAGCCTTGGTGACTTTGCCACCACCAGCCTCCTTGTGGGTAACAGACTTGATGACACCAACGGCGACGGTCTGCCTCATGTCACGCACGGCGAAACGACCGAGAGGTGGGAATTCCTGGAAGGCTTCCACACACAGGGGCTTGGAGGGCACCAAGTTGACGATGGCGGCATCACCAGATTTGATGGATTTGGGATTCTCTTCAGTAGATTTACCGGAACGACGGTCAACCTTCTCCTTGATTTCGGCGAATTTGCAGGCAATGTGGGCTGTGTGGCAATCCAACACAGGCGTGTAACCGTTGGAGATTTGACCGGGGTGGTTGAGCACGATGACTTGTGCGGTGAAATCGGCAGCTCCCTTGGGTGGGTTGTTCTTGGAGTCACCGGCGACGTATCCACGACGCAATTCCTTGACGGAAACGTTCTTTACGTTGAAACCTACGTTGTCTCCGGGCACAGCCTCCTGGAGAGCTTCGTGGTGCATCTCAACTGACTTAACTTCAGTGGTGATGTTAGCGGGAGCGAAGACGACGATGGTACCAGGCTTGAGGACACCAGTTTCGACTCTGCCTACGGGCACTGTACCAATACCACCGATTTTGTATACGTCCTGAAGGGGAAGACGCAGGGCCTTGTCTGTGGGACGAGCTGGGGGCAGGATGGCGTCCAAGGCCTCGATGAGGCACTTGCCTTCAGCCTTACCCTCTTTACGCTCGATTTGCCATCCCTTGAACCATGGCATTTTGGTGGATTGCTCCAACATGTTGTCTCCGTGCCAGCCAGAAATGGGTACGAAAGCGACAGCAGCTGGGTTGTAACCGATCTTCTTGATGTAGGAGGACACTTCCTTCTTGATTTCCTCGAAACGGGATTCGCTGTATGGGGGCTCAGTGGAGTCCATTTTGTTGACACCCACAATCAGCTGCTTCACACCGAGGGTGAAAGCAAGGAGAGCGTGCTCACGGGTCTGGCCGTTCTTTGAGATACCGGCTTCGAACTCACCAGTACCGGCGGCGACGATCAATACGGCGCAATCGGCTTGGGAGGTTCCGGTGATCATGTTCTTGATGAAATCTCTGTGTCCAGGAGCATCGATGATGGTGACATAGAATTTAGAGGTTTCGAACTTCCATAGAGCAATATCAATTGTGATACCACGTTCACGCTCAGCCTTCAGTTTGTCCAATACCCAGGCATATTTGAAGGAACCCTTACCCATTTCCTGGGCTTCCTTCTCGAACTTTTCGATGGTACGTTTGTCGATACCACCGCATTTGTAGATCAAGTGACCTGTTGTTGTGGACTTGCCTGAGTCGACGTGTCCAATGACGACGATGTTAATGTGAATCTTTTCCTTGCCCATTTTTGGTTAGTCTGAAACAAAAATGACAATAAATTAATTTTTCACTTGTCAATAATAACACTCAATGATCGCGACACTTTACAAGGTCGAAGTTTCGCATGGATAAGCGACCGGCAATATGGCGGCCGCATGGCCGCCTCGCCCTATCTTGACGTTTAACAATGAACGTCGGCCATAATGGAATCAAATAGAGAAACAAATCATTACTATTAAAAGAAATACCAAAAAAAACTGTTCAGTTAATGGTTATGAGAACATATGTTAGACGAAAACGAACAATAAGGTAAATCAAAACCACGTGGTGACATGTGCCGGTAAGTAATGGTGTGACGCGTAAGCAAGTGCATTTTTAAAGAAAGAATGAAAGTTATTATCACTGTAACAAAAACAAGAGAATTAATATTGATTCCGTATTCGAAAACTCCTGTTATGAGACCGAAGTTATGAAGTCTAAAGAAAAAAGTAAAATATGTCACCATATTTAACAGTTTCAAATTACATATAAATTTGAGATATAAAATAAAATAAAACTACATTTTACGCTACCCACTATTACTCAAGTTGATATGAGATAAATAAAATCACTTAAGATTTATCACTTCACTTAATAATCCGGACACTCACCACGGATAGCGTGTATTATCCGAAAAAGACTCGAACAGAATGGACGAGAAATGGTTTTTCTTTCGCCTGGATAGAAATGGTCGTAGTCACTTCCGGCGAACAGTGTGGCTATTTAAAAAAACATACTTCCCCATTTTGTTCATGTACCTTTATTTTCAAGTTTTATAAGAAAGAAAGAAATAAAAGTTATGAAGTTTATAATTTGAAAGCAATAATAAATTACATTTATGTTAGATGAAACATTAACCAAATTAAAGACTGTAATATGTTTCTTTACGGGTCTGATGGAGTAAACGATAATTTCAAACTCTCTGTTTAATTCTTATTTTTACATTTACTATATTATAAGAATGATAAATAAATTATTATTGTTCAAAAAATAACCTTTAAGACTTAACTGTATGAATTAGTTCAATAATAGTATATATATAATTGAATATGAAAGTCAACTTTTGATTTCTCTAACACTAGAACATATCTTTAACTAATATATGTTTATAATATGCTATACTATACAAAATATATATCTTTAATTTTAGAAAAGGTGACTTTCAATTTCCTACAAATGTTTATTATAATTGCTAATTGGCTACACAGACCTTCCGTGACATCATATCCGAAATTCGTTCGGAAATACCTGAAAATTATTTCATGACTGAAAGTGGATTTTCTTTTAGTACATAATCCTAGCTACGCGTGCCCATAATTTAATTTTTATTATTCTACAATTTAAAATAATGAATTTTAATGTTTCTATTCATGTTTTAATATATATTTGTTATATTTTTTTAATTGTTAATATAAATAACGTCGAAAATCATTTAGGTTTCAAATATTAACTATATATATATATACATTATCGACGTTAACTTACGTTTCGCATGTGATCTATTTAATATTAGTCAAATTTTTTACAATTACTTTATGTCCTGAAAAAATGTATTATATATTTTTGTATGGCTAGGACTATAAAATTAACAAGATTAATCGCAGCACTGTAGAAAGGGATAAAAGCTTTAATATTGTTTTTACTTTTTATCTAATGATGAGGTTTAGAAAATTTACTTTTTTTCCCATATCTGAGGACTTTATTTCTAGGACCTTTTACTATGTTAAGATTTATCTTTTTTATATTTTGTAAAAAATGTTTATATTTTATAATTTTATATATAATGATTATAATAATTGTAATTAAATTGGTAAATTATAATAATACGTAAATACTTGCTATTCCATGTGTATTGTCCATGATAAGTGTAAGCTCTACTCATTCCTGTGTCAAAAGTCAAAATTACGAAGTTCAGAATGAATTATTAAAAAATATATATAATTATAATCAACCGTGTATTTGTAATTTTCCTTTTCCCTGTACAATGTTTATCGGGAATTTAGTGGAAAATGTCATTTAGTTAATTTTTTTTTCTAGTTGTTTTAACACTTATCAACCAACTCAGTATGTTTAAGAGTCGAGGTGATAGCAATATTGTTTATAAATGTACTGTGAGACTACTAGAAGATACTGAAATATTAGAATGCGAATTTCACGTAAGTTTAAATATGTTTGAAAATGTCTTCATTTTATTTTGACTTAAGTATAAATAAATCATGTTTACTACCGTCAAAGCTTCAGACCTGCAAATACATATGTATTATACGTTTATATTTAGTTTTATAGGGTTTATAAAACTATTACTTTTTCAATGTTAATCACGGTGTGATATTTATTCATTTACTATTTTTTAATTAATATACTAATATAAAATTATTATATTTTCTTCCTTTTACAGCCATCTTATAAGGGTAAATTCCTGTTAGAACATGTTTGCCAACAATTAAATCTGACTGAAACTGATTACTTCGGTCTCCGATATGTGGATGGAAATGGACAAAGGGTTAGTTGGTAGATTAAAAAAAACAATATTTTTATAAAGAGGAAGTACTTTCATTACTTAATTATTTCATATTAAAATATAAATCAGAATCATATACATTTTTGCAAGAAAAAGAAAAATATATATTAAGCTTAATATCAAAAAAAGGAAATTAGAAGAATTTTATTACAAGTGTCCAAATAAGTCCAAATAATATTAATTTTTAATCAAAATTGTTTCAGCACTGGCTGCATTTAGCCAAAGTTATATTGAAGCAAGTAAAAGGTGAGTAGATGTTGTAAATAATAGTATTATACATAGAAAGGTCAAATAGAGTTGGATGGTTAGAAAATATTGTTAGTTCATTAAACTTTCTAGTAATAACTTATATAATAAATTAGTTCCGACCATTACAACTGGGTCTACGGATGAAAATTAGAAATTTCTGCTGCATTATATATAATGTGACAGAAAATGTAGTGTCTGTTATATTTAGTTATACATACATACTGTGCACTGTGTTCGAAATATAGAAACTAGGAATTTTTATATAATTTTCTTTTGAAATCCCTCAATGTTGTTCTGAAGTATGATAAACACTAATAGAAGAAACTTTATTTTATAAAAAATGTCTCTTTCAGATGCCTCGCCCATATTATTTAGTTTTCGGGTAAAGTTTTACCCACCAAATCCTTTACTGCTGAAGGAGGATGCAACGAGGTTTCAAATATACCTCCAGTTGAAACGTGACTTGCTTCATGGCAGGTTATATTGCACGGCAAACGAAGCTGCTATGCTTGGAGCGCTTATAATCCAAAGTGAGTGACGGTTAAAAAAACCTTGATTATTTTTTTTTTTATCCAACTTCTATTTTAGCATTAGGTTGGAATTATTATGCTAATGAATATAATTAATTAATTTATCACTGGCAAGTTATTTTAATAGGATTTAAATATTTATGTTGGAAAATAGGTTATGTTCAAATACATAGTATATGAGTTTTTATAACTTAAATCAAAGTAATATTTATTTTTGTAAGAAACTACATACTCCCGACGTTCCGGTTACTTTTCGGCATCGATGATCACAGTTGCTGAAAGGTAGTATGTAGTTTTTTGATGACAAAGTGATGTAGAACACATTGTGCGTACCATGGTGTTGGAAAATATTATGCAACAAAAGATTTCACAACTCGATGATAATAAATTTCGCAATAGTCTGAATTGGGTGTGTTCAATAGGTTTATAACTCTGTAGTTAGTCTCGGGTGAGTCATCGGTAGAGTCATAGTTTTGAAATTTTATGATAAAATGATTTAGAAGAATATTAATGATTGCAGTACCGAATTACACTTTATATATTTAGCATTTCGGTTGTTGCTTCAAAATTTTTATGATATTAAAAGATTCATTATAATCAGCCATTATACTGATAAGATTTTTATCAGATTTATTTAGGCTTTGTTTTATTGAAAAGTAAATATAATATGAAAATTATTATACATAAATCAGCTTGTTAAGTAATATTAATCCATTGTCGTCACTGAACTCCTAAGCTCTGAAGTATTTGTTTTTGCAATTGTGTGGCGCCCCAGATGGCTAAAAGTCACAGACAAGCCCGTTAGATGGCGCTCTAGAACATTTAAAATGGAAAGGCTGCGAAATACAATATGTATTGTTTTAACACACTTTATACATATCTCATTGATCGCAACTTCTTTTGCAACTCCTACGGACGAAGTCTCGGGCTAAAATTAGTTAAATATAATGTTGTATGTAACCTTACAAGTGATAAATATGTTTAAGCTTTATTTTCTTCTTTGTAAAGAAATCCCACAAAATTCAACTATATTTGGTTGGATGTACTTTTTTTTACTACTTGTGCATTTTTATAACTTATATATTTTCCGTAATCTGTTTAATTAATTACAAAAAACAAAATTAATCAAATTGTCTTAGGTATGATTTCAACCAATTGTATACATGTAAATATATTTCTATTGTTTAATTATAAATAATATAAGTATCTTAATTTTAACACCAGTGTGGTATTTAAAATGTGTGTTTTGTAGTCGAACTTGGCGACTACGATCCGAATATTCACGTCGGTAACTATGTTACGGAGATGAAGATATTGTTAAGACAAACAGACGCTATTGAGGCCAGGATACAGGTACAGACCCGTGAAATAACAACAACACTTTAAATATTACATTACATTAATATGTGTCTGTAATTCTAATAAGTATTACCTGATATGGCGATTTAAGTTGTCAAACAATTATTTTTAAATTATTTAATTTAAGTTGTCAAACAATTATTAAATTACTTGCTTAGATAAAAATTGCATATATAGCTAACTTAAAACAAGTTTAAGTTCATTGAAACTAAAAGATTGTATTTATATGCTAAAAATAATTATAATTGTTTTGAGGTTTAAATTACTTAACGTATTAAGTTCTTTATATATAGACAATGTCAGTGACTGAAGGGCAGAATTGATAAATAATAATATATATATATATATCTTATTGCATATGTTATAAAGAGGATACTTGCATATCCAGGAACTGCACCGTGAGTCCATAGAGGGCGCCACCGGCGGCGGCGTGTGTACCGACAGCGGAGTCCGAGGTCTGTCCACACAGGAGGCCGAGCAGACCTTCCTACGTATAGCGTGCACCCTCGACACCTATGGAGTAGACCCCCATCCTGTCAAGGTACTTGATAACTTATATAATTATTTAAGAGTATATATGTAATAACTGCTAATATATTATGTACATATAAATTTAATTTCTATTTTCTGACGTATTTATACGTATTCTGATACATCAGAAAATATTAGTTTTATTTTAAATAAAACTCGAAGATATATTATATGCGTTATAGAAACAACAAACAATATTTTGCTACATTCTGTATACAAAATTGTTTGTAATAATTGTATTTAAGTTTCTAATTTGCAAATACTTTCAATAATATATGTAGTCTATTAAATAAAAGTAAATTAAATCCATATAACTACCAATTTCATTCAACTCTATATAATAATAATTAATTATTAAGACAATATCTTTAGTCATATATAAAATGTTTCAGGACCATCGTGGTAACCAACTGTACTTGGGCATCAACCATAGCGGGATCTTGACTTTCCAGGGCAGTCGGAAGACACATCACTTCAAGTGGGCTGAAGTGCACAAGATAAACTTTGAGGGCAGAATGTTTATTGTGCATTTAAATTACCCAGAGGTAATTTATATGTAATTTTTATCCATATTCTATCTAAGGTCAGTTAGTTGAATTTTAAAGGGTGATGGACTGAAACTTCTCACTTGAACGGATTTTGTTTATTTCTGTTTTATAGACGTATAATTTATGAATGAAAATCTAGAAATGCTCCTCATGTAGAAATTCAGGTTAAGACGGGTACAGCTACTTACTCTTACTGTTTATAATATATATATATATATGTTGGACTTGTATGATTTGCTTTCATGTCCATATTCTCTTAACAATTTATTTCATACAAAAGCATCTATGTAACTGACAATACCAAAGCCACTATCTTTTTTTTTTGGGGTTATTAATCTACCAAAATGTCTTAAAATATAAAGTATTTTGTTGTATTATGTACTAACATTAGTACAGTACAGTGTGTCATTATGATTTGGTTTTCAGAAGAAGCATACAGTCGGTTTCAAATGTCCAAGCGGAGCCGCGTGCCGTCACGTGTGGTGCTGCGCCATAGAACAAATGCTGTTCTTCACGTATGGCTAATGATAGTTTATATGAGATACCTTCACAAAAGGTTCCCTCTGAACATTCTCCTTATATACTACATTTGATATACAAAATAAGACATGATAGAAAGCTTTTCTAAATTATTTATTTACATCACATTATACTATAAATGTGAGTGTTTGTTACAGAGTGCACGACTTATCACCGAACTGATTATGGAAGAATTTCATTGATTTAAAAAAAAATATATAATAATTACGACAATTGAATTTACCTTCCAATAACTCATATCCACCAATATATCATCTGTAACATATCTCGTTGTTATGATTCATCATATAACATTATCTTGACTCATCATCATGATATCATGTTCCAGGCTGGCGTCATCTTCTGAGGCGTGTGTGTACTCCGGCGGAGGTCTGTTCTCGTGGGGAACCAAGTTCAAGTATGCGGGGAGAACTGAGAGGGAAATATTAGAGAGAGATGGACTTCTAGCTACCACTAGAGACGATCAGGTCCGCCGAACAAACTGTTATATGTAGCTTATATAATTAATGAAAAACAACTATATTACTGACTTTAATTATGTATTGTATTATATATTTATTAACTCTTAAATCTATTTTATTTCATATTCAGTTTTAAGAGACCTATTCAATATCTAATTATTCAATATTTATTGTTAAAAATATATTTCTGTTCACATAAATATAATATTTGTATTATGAATCCATTTGGTTTCTTTATTAATATTCCAGGAGGAAGGATCCAGTGTGGGCGGGAAGAGAAAAGCATCAAGTGTTCCAGCAACCCCGTCTACACCAATGACTGGAGATTTCGGTAAGTATGAAGTGAAAAAGAAAAAATATATTTTATATACTCTCAGTCACTTGAAATATTCTGTATTTTATTTTATAGTTAAATTATGTTCAAATTTATTATGAAATACTTCTTATCATCTATCATTTGTGTTAAATTAATATAATAGACCTAATTGTATTCAATTATAACTTGTTCATATCTTTACAAGTCAGATAAAATACAAAATTTACTCTTCTACTTATTTCATTGTAAGTAAAGTGATGTAATAAATAAATAAATAATGTGATGTTTAATGCACATTTTAATATCATCAGGAAATAAAATATAAGAAAAATTTGTTGACATAAGTAGGTTCAAACCAACAAGCAAGCTTTGACAAATACATTTATGCCCTATTTTATGTATATATATATATTATTGTACTCGTTACTTCAGGTTACTCAAGCCTGCCCAGGTCAACTCACAGTGCTCCCTTAGAGGAAAGTGCAGTGGACGGTGACCTCTGTGTCGGAGGCTGTTTGTTGGGAGGACCCGCTGTGGACATAGCGTTGGCCTGCTGCGATCACCTCAGACACAGTGATGACAAACCACGTGAGCTCATTGGATTGTATATAGTATTGTTAATGCATATGACTTAGATTAATTTATTCGAATTTATTTTAATAGGGCTATCCATACTAATCTTTCGTTAATTAAACATAAACAAGTTTCTGATCGTAGTAGTCGTCGGGCTAGTTACCTCGTCATACTGAGACACGTCATATCCCAAAGCGACGGTACCAGTCCAGCACACCCACACATATTAACATTCATATATTTAAAAAACATTTATCGAGTTATTGTTTATTTAATAATAATTGACCTTTATTCGTCGTAAAAATTTTAATTGATTTGTGAGATAGTACGAATTCGAGGTATTGATTTTGTTTCTTTGTTTCTGCTTGTAAATTTGTTCTTTGTTTTTTTTTTAACTAGGTAACATTTATATTATACTATTGTACATGTACTGGCAACAACGATTAATTGTACTTATTCTGTAATTTACTGTTATCACACAGGTGACAATATTTTGTTTTTGTTAATAATAAAGTTTTTTAGACCATGAACCATACATATTTAAACATAATTGAATCGTTATGTCATTATTTTGTTTCTGTGTATGCGTGCTGTTTGTTATAACAACCAGTCCCGTAGTACGTAATATGTGCTTTGACATTATTTGCACAATCATGCAAGTCAAAAATTATTCCAGCAGTTTCCGATGTAGGATCTGACAGAATGATTTGTAGGAAGCTAAAAATAGTGTTATATAGTAATAATATTTAGTGTGTTACTTGCAGCGTGCCCCGAGTACAGTCCGCGCGATCCCTTCGAACACTCGTCCAGTGAGTCGGCGGCGACCACCCACGTGACATACGTGTCGCAGACCTCCCACGCGGCGGAGGAGTGGCGCCCGCCGGCCCTGCAGCCTCCGCCGCGGCCCTTCAGCCTCCTGAGGGCGTTCGTACCTTCATTCCTATTCGTGTGCCTCTCGCTTTCCCTCGCCACCCTCCTGCTCTTCGAGACCGACTGGCCCCTACTCCGGCCTCTCAAACGCAAACCCGAACTGGTTTCTCTTCGACACCACTACTACGCTCCCCTCAAGGAGTATCTCAAGAAGAAAATCGTAGAGTTATTCTGATGCGCCCTCTGTTGACTGAGTTTTGTACCGGTGGAGTCAATTCTGAAGTGTCAAAAATATTTTGGACACCTTTTACGGAATCCCGATGTTTTTGCATTTAATATAGTATTTATCGATTATACATTATTACGTTGTACATGTAACAGGCCGCGTTACGCTTGTACGTTTCCGTTGTGAGACCCGCTGTGCGCACACCTCTTGTGATAGTTTGAATGACGTTTATCGGAACTTCCTTATGACGAATTCTTGACACGTATTCATTGTTATTTATATGCGTAGTGTATGTCGTGAAGAGATATTGAAATCTGTTATATGTAAGTTAAAAAATTTATAAACTAACGTGCACTTAGCTTGATGCACACTGAATGTGGACGGTAGTTGTAATAGTTAATGTTTGTCCTCACGGGAACTCGTACAAATAGCGCAAGGCTTTCTAGAATAGATCTTTACAATACTGTACGGACATTACATTGAATCTCATACTCTCATTGTAGATCTTTATACATACGTTCTATGACATTCCATTTTATTAACCACGCTGATTTGTATTTTTTGCAAAATTATTTTTTAAGCAATGTTTTTGATTCTTTAATACATAGTGTACTCGAAGTGAAATATTAAGAGTTCCTTACAATAACTTTTTGTGAATTATTAAGAAAAAACAATTTAAAGAATCTCGCATTTGTAGGTGTTATGATGCGATTGCATTTACAAATGATTTGTACCTGATGGTATTGCATTAGTGTTACTTACACTAGATTTAAAACGCTTTCTCCCCTAGTCACTTAGTTTTTCTATTAATTTATTTTTTAATATATTCACCTATAACTAAGCTTATGTATGCACGATAATATTTTCTTTTTTATTTTGACAACTTTACTATTAACATTATTTAATAGTCTTTATTTTGTATATTTTTTGTTAGTATAAAATTGTGGTATTAATTTTTCTCATTACAAATTTATATACATATGTAATAATAAATGTACATTCTTAGGTCAAGTCTACACTATAAAGCGGATCTCAATTTATTCTTCTGTTATAAAAAATGAATAGTTCAATATGTGATATGAACAAAAATATAACATTCGGTTTTTGTTCATCAACAGAACTGTTGTATAGTGTATTCAGAGCCTAATGTTTAATGAAATTTTAAAAAAGATTATACAGCTGCAGTATACACAAATCGAAAGGAATTTTCGCGACATCCGAAATATATGCTTACATTTGTTTTGTACTTATTAGGAAATGTTATTTTTATACTTTAACGCCTTTTGCAAAAGCTATATAGCATTAAGGAAGTTTTATTACGTAGTTTAGTGTTTAGCTGGAAGATTTGGGAATGTATTTTTTGTAAGGACTGACTGCGAAGCGGATGCCAAATTGTGACGGACTTTTGTCTGCTTATCTTTGCTGCCGTTCGTCAGCCGATGTCGACACACGACCATCCATTGTAATACCTGAATTTAGCACAAAACCTAATTAATAAACTATCTAATACGACCCATGTCTTTCAATGAATGAAACCATCAGTTCAGATTCATATTCTTTTATTATTTCAAAGTAATTCAAAAATAAGCAACAAACAAATAACAACGTAAAACATTTTATATCGTATAGAAATTTGATTAAACACTGTAATGGATGTCAGTTTGTTTTAAATCATGTAAATATATATATTTTTAATCATATGTCGGCTCGGGCTTCGTTGCATATTCAGATAATCCAAATATGGCACATACTAATGTACAATTATATGTTCTGTGTTGATTAACGTCACTTGGACCATGTTTTGAGCATAAAAATATAATTGCGATACGCAAGATTTTCCATTTATAAATTTTATATCGAAAATAATTAAGATTTGCGTTCAACTTAATAATAGTTTGAGCGACGAAATAATAACACCCTATTAGAGACGGTGCAGATGAGTAAACACGGTAAACTTATAAATTCAGATTCGTCCTAAGGATTAAACGTTTAATCATCTTGAGCTATAAACAATATTCATAAAAAAATCCTTAAACACCCTTATAATATGCAGCTCCTATACTAAGTTATATAGTAAAATAGCGTTTAAAGAAATTATCAAATACATTAGTGCGTCGCCGCATCTCCGACGGGCGACGCTCTCAACATTCCGAGTGACGTCACTTCCTGTCGGAATGTAAAAGAAGTTGCACACCATCCCCAGTTCATTATGATATGACTCGCGGGCCTCGGGGTCGCAGCGTTAGCTCTAAATTCGGTTACACAGTATAACATTATAAAGTACGGCTACGATTACTAATATTATTGTCCATAAGAATGCGTGTTTGTGTGAATGGGAGTGTGTTGCGAGGCGGCTCGAGTTCAGTCTACGATGGAAATCTGAGCGTAGCCCACGAGTCCTTTCTCGTCGGGCGGAGGGGCGTCTGGTGCGGCCGACGTGGACTCGAGACGGAAGGTCAGCGAGCGGGGAGGAGGAGTGTCTCCAGGGAACAAGGTGGCGTCCACCAGCCGTTGTAACTGAGAGGCTATAGCGTTAGCGTCTGCCGCCGCTACGAGCCCAGCCCCCACCAGCTCGGTGGCGATGCCGTCCGCCGAGTCCTTGCCTGCCGCGAACTCGAAGCGTATGTCGTTGAGCTCGTTCCTGGCATTGCGCATCCGCAGCACGAGATTCAGCTGCGGCGCCTCGTCCACGTCCAGGGAGCCGATGGTGAATCCTGCGCGGTCGGTTTCCGGTTCGCTGTCCGAGGAGTCAGCTCGCAGCAGCTGGTTCATGGGCCGGTCGCGGCGCTCGTCCTCCTCCTCGCCGTCTTCCTCGTCGCTCTCCCACACCCACTCGCCGGTTTCCATGCGATGTAGACGGCCGGACGCTCCCGGCTGCCGCCGACTCGCCTTGTGGACGCGGGTTTCCATGCTGGGACCTATCGACACGAGAGTCTGCACTAGGTACTTCCTGTCCTTGGCCTTCTTGAAGAACGAGTGCTTCAGCAGCTCGGTGGCGGACGGCCTCTTTGTCGGGTCCTTCTGGAGGCATTCCGATATCATCTTCCTGAAGGTTTTGCCGTAAGCCTTGTACTGGTCTTTATCCTCGGCGCCGGTGTCGATTGTCGGCGGATCGTTCTGTAGAGTTAGCATGAGCACCTTCATAGGAGGGTATTTGTGGTAGGGCGCGGTGCCCGTCGCCATCTCGATGGCGGTGATGCCGAACGACCAGATGTCGGCCTTGAAGTCGTATCCGTGGTTTTGCTCCATGACCTCGGGAGCCATCCAGCAGGGCGTTCCCACGAACGTGTGGCGGACCTTCTGCCGCGACAGATCCCGCCCCGTCGCGAGCCAGGCTGACACACCGAAGTCGGCGATTTGAACGATCCCGTCGTCGCCTAGGAGAATGTTACCAGCCTTGATGTCTCTGTGGATTTGACCGTTCTGGTGAAAATACTCCAACCCCCTGAGAACCTCCTTCAAGACGGTGGCGATGGTAGCTTCGTCGAAAACCCCGTGTTTGCAGTTCGAGACCCTCACTTTATGTTTGATTATATCCAGCAAGCTGCCGCCTTCGAGGAGTCTTAAGACGAGCCAGAGCTCCTCTTTGACTACGAAACTAGTGTAGTAGGTCACCACGTTCTCATGGTTACAGCTGGACATGGCTTGTATCTCCTTCAGGAGCTCGTCCATGGAGGTGTTCCATTTCTCAAGGTTGATACGTTTTATGGCGCACTTCTCGCCTCGCGGCCGGCAGAAGGCGGCGTGGACTACAGCCGTAGCGCCCACACCGATTACTTCGAGAAGGTCATAGTCGTCTTGACTGTTAGGCCACATGTGACCCGAACTCATGATTGCAGTTTATTTTTATCGACACTTATGAAAACTATTTATTTCTATGATATAAAAGCTGTGTACAATGGTAGGGCTGATCTAAGGCGATGTGATGATTTAAACTTTCATATGTATTGTTGCATTCAAGGGCTTGACTTGATCACCCATATTGATATGATTGCTCGGTTTGTAATTCTGTGTCACCACAAAGGTTCCTCGCTTGCTTGTTTCAAATCGATGCAACGTTTGATTGGTATTCCGGAGTTCTTCAAGGGTCTTATCTTCCTCTATAACTGTCTCTATGTTAAGATCTACATTTGATGGATATAGATAATCGCCTTAAAAAAATTGTTTTTTTAAATATTTTACTTGAATTGTTATCAAACTTAAATATACCTGCTTTTAATTACCTGGCAAAAGGTGTGCAATTCCATCAGCTGCTTGAATGGCAGTGGGGAAAATAAGGTCATTACCTTCGCAACTCTTTTCTTTTGCAAAATCTTTTAACTTATCAATGTCTTTGTAATAAGACAAACGGTTTAATTCGTAGGCTTGAGGAGGGTAAAGTATTAATTGCCTATTCTTGTTACGTTCTAGAGTTTCAAGAGGAGTGGACCACTGAAATTATGAAAATAACATAAATTACATAAATTATTTTGTAATAAGAAAAGCAACAAAAAATGTATATATGAATAATAAAAGAAAAAAACCTAAATACCTCAACCTTGACTACTTCGGAATTTGCTTTAATATGTGAAGGTTTATTTTCTAAAGCCGCTAAAAAGAATGCAGTATCAAATCTTGTAGGCAAATGTGTGGGAGACAACCAATTACTCCAATAATGCAACCCAAATATATCAGGATAGCAATTGTGTTCTTTACAAAGCACCAAGAAATCCAAAGGGTCTTTGTTTAACTAAAATAATTTTAAATAAAACTACATATCACATTGAATACTTTTGTCCTTTGTTAGAAAAGTCATTAAATAAAATGTTTTACTTTCCGATAAGATTTCTGAATCACTTCTTAATAAACAATAAGACTCTCTGATAAAAAGTATATTGAAATTATATATGAATCAGAGCTATAAAATATGACATTAGTTAATCTACATCATTTAATCATTGTCAGAAATCAAAACAACTTAAGTGACGGTAAGTAATAAAGTAAAATTTAAAATGTATTAATAAGAATCCAAAAGGTTCAATTACCCGTGCCTGCCAATATTTAACATCAACACCACATACAAACTGAGACCATGAATCACTTTTGTTGTTTTTATACCGGGAGCTGCAAATAAGCAGGCCGAGCTCCTCAAATGTCTCTCTAATTGCTGTTATTCTTAAAGCAATATGTCTGCCAACAACATCAAAACTTTGATATAAAAAATATACAAGGTCAAGGCTAAACTGCATATAGGCACTTGAAAGAATTAAATTGATATGCCTCAGTAGACTCCATGTTTTTAGAATCATGACAATCAACACAATAGACTTGTAACAGGTTATTTAATACTTTTTCAATTCAACTACTTACAATGTATCATGGACAAATATATTTGAACCTGTTAACAGTATAATAATTTGTATATAACTGTAAATGTATGTATATTTTTTTAAAAAGTAATAAAGGATTTGAATAGGTAACTGAATCATTGAGTATACACAAATTATAGTGAAATTGCTAATATCACCTTTTGATGGGGTTATTTGCTAGAATGGGGGTTACTGGGGCACTAGCTTTATGTAAAGTCTCGAAATCGCTGTGATTATAACCGAAAGAGCTGAGGAGGTGAAGCCAATGATCACTCGCGTCCGCCTCCTCACATACACCGCCCGGAAACACTACACTGTTCGAGAAAGAAGCGCTATGCGTCCGAGTCTGCAACAAGATATCGTAGTTACAATCCCCTGCGTTTCCACTCGACGAAACATCCACATTCCTTTTAGCGATCACTATCAATGAAGCGGAATCACGCCAACATTTCCCGATTGCTCTTTTCATGATGCCGTTCTCACTGTATATAACTTTAAATTGGGTAATATTGCAGTAGCCAAGTAGGGGTTATGCTACAAGGCCGAAACTTACGTTTTCCTCTCTACGTTTGTTTTACGAAATTTTGATTGTCTTATCTAATGAGATATATGTATTATATGATAAGTTTGTTTTTACATTCGCTTACTTTTGATTTATATGAATCTATAGACAATACAAAAATAGCTTTAGAATTGACATTAACTCAAGACTTCAAATTTCTATAATCCACTGCGACATTTGGTATAAATTATAGTAAGTAATGAATAGTCTGAAAAGTAAATAAAATTTATTTAAATTAAGTAAAGATTTATATTTAAGAAATTGTTTTCGTATTAACATAAAAGCATATTTTAGAAATCACAAAGTACCGAAAAGTTTTATTCCGTGTGAATACCATTTTATTCTCAATTTGGTAATGGCAACTTTTGTTAGGCTAGTAGTATATAAGATTATAGTCTATGAATGGCTTTAGCTACTTAATGGTTAAAAAAATTTGGTAAAAACTTCATATTATATAAGTTTGTTCATTATTAATTATACTTAAAATTATATTAGTAATAGTTTACATCAGGCTGTACTTTTTTAAGTGTGTGTGACTTTAAATGTATTAAATAGGAACGTTTAATACAAAGTTTATTTTTTTATTTTTTTTATTACTTTAGGAAGAGAATGCATTTACTTTAAATGAGTATAATAGACTTCTGATTCTTTTACAATAATAACAACAACATTATTTTGAAAACGCAATTTTTGTATATGAAGTAAAATATATTTAAATTACAAAAACTCTAAAATGTGTTTTTTTGAATATTCTCACAATATTGTTAATATTCAAAAGCCGTGGTCGTCATATACCATAAATCAAGCTGGTAATTCTTTGGACCATGTCGATATATAAACACACATAAGTGTAATCTACTGTGTCACCCGATATTACGAGTATTATATGAACTGAAGTAATCAATACAGAAGTAAACAAAATTCATCTTACGCGTCGGAGCTTGTGGCCTCATTTATAATACAAAGTGACATATTTAGTTTCCTTGGATAACTAATTACACGTGTAGTACAAGTCTTTCTCAGAAAAGTGTAATTTATAGAGATGAAAATTTATTTAAGCATTATATACAAGTATTTTAAGGGTAGATAAAAGAATTAGAAAATTATCAACTATTTATTATAATGTGGTAAATGGTAGAAAAATAACGCAATTTTAATTTTTTTAGGGTTATTATGGTAAAATGTGAGCAGTGAGTGTAGAGAAAGAAATGACTTATTTTTATTCCAATAGACGCTTTTATAAAATGGAGATGCATTTTATTCAGACTGTGAAGAAGCAAAGATGTGCCTCTATTTATTCGCTCATAAAACTAAGCGGATTAAACTATAAATTGAACTTTTGCGTTTTTATAGTCTTTCTTTTTTTTATTTCAATAATATATTATAATAAATATCTACTCAGAAGTCAAGCTATTTTGTTCGATAGTTGTCCAAAGAAATTTCCTTCGTTGAAAATATTCGATTATGTATTAATATTTTTTGATTATCCGATTATAGTCTAACGTTAATATAAATCAAATAAAGAAGAATATACATCGTAAAAAAAAATTACATGGAGTAGATACTGTCAAAATGTTTAAATGTCAATGTTTAAAAATAGATAAATATTAAATGGATCCCGGTTTTTGACTATCATTGGAAGGTACGAGATATTCATATGTTTAAAGACATACAGAATAAGATAGGCCGCTTATGTCAAATACACGTCAAATTATAACTTGTAATTTGAGACCACAGTCGACCATAGACTTTTTTCATTTTATAAATTTTATTTTAAATCTTATTAAGTACGTACCCCAGGTTTGCTTTATCAAATTGCATATAGAGATTTTATAATAGAGCGGTAACATTAATGCCTTGACACGTTACAGTAACGCCGATTATTGAATGATAAATGAGACACGCTTTGTGTGTGCTGGGTGATATTAATTTGTGCAACACATCGGTCAGTTACAGCTGATAGATCTGAAATGTTATAAACACTTAAGTTTTCTGTCTGTAGTAAATTTAACTTTTTATTTTTAGTTCCCTCTAACAATATGGACTTCATATCTAAGGGCTTTCTGTCTATAATTTGATTAATGGCATGGTTTTAAATAAAACTTTAGCCGTAGAAATTGTTGAAGAAAAAAAAAATTAATGGCCTTCCAGCCATTGTTTGATTTCAAATAAATATTTTGATATTTAAATAAAACTAAGGTTTTTATGTTACTTTACAGCAACCATGATCACGGGCAGACGAGATCTGCATGCCACGATGCACGACATCCACACAGCGTAGTTTATCCAAAAAATATTAGTTTCATTTAAATGAATAAAACTCGCGATAATCTTAGATCTCATTAAATATTTTTATATTTTGTTATAATTTTTTTTCAAAATTATTTATTTATTAAGTTATAACAAATCATCCACCTTCTGATTGTTACGAAGGGATATGTTGAAAAATTTCAATTACTTCATTAAACAATGTTATATATAAATATTTTATCAATATTTGCTTATGATAAAATTATATTTAAATATAATTATTTAACATTAATCGTGCGGATGTTTAACACACGGTGTCAACCGAGGGCAAAGCTAGTATCTGACAGATAAAAGGTTATTTTATCTGGATAAAATCATTGTTCATATGAATGGCAATTGTTTTGCAACATTAAAACCGAGGAACAGCAACACAATGAACCGAAAAGATTTAATTACTTATTCAAGTAATGTTATAAAGAGACGGTTATTATTTCTTAGTGCTAAGGTAATATTCCCGTACGGGTTAGTTAAGGCGTGGGGCAGAATGGGACTAGCCATGAAGATAACGATCAAGGTCCGGTATACACGTGCTGATAATGTTTTGAGCTTATTACTCATTAGGACTTGATTTCTCTTCTTCAATTTAATTATAAGAATTGTATAATGTGTTTTAAATATTATATTTATACATATTTTTTATAAAAAAACAGTTTTTACTTTGTATTATAATAATGGAGTAAAATATTTTTT
>DVQP01000429.1:0-23301 GCA_018231745.1 Danaus eresimus
TATATATATATATCTATGTGTGTGCGTGTGTGTGTATTGCACATTGTGAACGTCATTTTATGTCCTTACATATCAACCTGAATAATAAATATATAATGAAGTCACGATTGAAGTAAAAGTGACGCCTTACTGAGACCTGTTCTAAAATTATCAAATTACCAAGTGTAATTGTCAAGCTTAATATTATTAAAAGCCAAACATTCATTTATATATCTCAATGCATTATTTATAATATTAATACCATAGCAGTACAGTTCTTATCGTGAATAATTCAACATGGCTTATCGTAATTTTTATTTTCAAATTTACATCAAATGTAACAATTAATTATTAAAGCCTGGTCGTTCTGTAATTTTGGTAACTTTTAGTTATAATAACGACTTTAAAAAATTCAAATTTAATTACAAGTTCTCACATTAAACAAATAATAATTACCTATCGATTACATTTAATGATACAATAGAGATTATAGAACCAAATGAACGCTGTAACACTGTGACTTTGTGGATTAGAAAATATAAATAAATGCTAAAATATATTGAAAGCTAATGTTTATTTTCTTAATTATCAAGCCTAGTTTATTCAAATTTACTTTATATTCACCAAATACCTATTATAATTGTATATTAAGCAAATTATTTATTTTAAAGTCACTTATATGACGCTGACAAAATCGAGGTATGAAAGAATAGACTGTTAAAAATATAAATTAAATTAAATTAAATTGATTTCTATCTCAAGGATCTCCAAAAATATTGTTTTGAAGTAATTATTATAACATTAGAATAGGTTATTGTTAATTCGTTCCTTTAAAAGAGGTCATGTATATATTACTTTGACTTTTCTATTTATTAATAATAGCCTTATGAATACATTGCTTCAATGTTATATTGTAATATGTGAATAATTATATATATTTATATGTAAAGTGATTAAACATAAGACATACACAAACAATAACAAAGAACCTAATTGATTATTAACTAAACATGATGTTATAACATGCTTGTGTTAAAATAGATCATGCATTAGTTTATCAAAAAAGAAATATTTTTCATTGAGACAATACAAAAATATTAGTTCAAATATTTCGTTCAAACGATATAGTGCGTATGTTTTACACGCATTTTAATTATGCTTATTAACAATTAAAGGCAATACGCGAATGTGGGTCAAGACGGTTAAAAGGAATAAATCAAGTGCCAGACGTGATCTCATACATTACTCGCCATCGGCCAGACTATGATATATCAACCTTATATGACGGTGAGAAGGGTGATATTCGATTGACATTAGTGTCACATTACACTGGTCATTGAAATGCCAGCGTCATTACATTATTTTGAGATCATTATGATGGCAGTATGTAATACGTGATTGATATCACTGGCTATGATTAGTGTGGATATCACCTGGCACTGATAACGAGATTATACACAAAAAGAAGACATGTCCGATTTTAATTACATTTAAAAGAAATTGATATCCTAAAAACAAAAGACATGGTGAGTATAAAATTAGGCTTTTTCTTCTCATTAGAACGTTTATATGTTAACTGTGTATTATTATTAAATTGACCTTAACTTTAGCTGCTGTTTCATTAATTGGATTTAGTTTAATAGTTATAAAGTACATTAAAAATAATGGTTTGCATAAATCTATAATAACATTATATTTTTCATAAGACTCGATATCAGAACCCACTAAATATCCGCTATTATTAAATCAGCACACCGAGCCAGCGATTATTAAAAATCTAACGTAGTATAATTAAATATATAAAATTAAAATATGCAGACGGTAGGTATAATAAAAAAAATGTAATCCATAGATAATTCGACAATTAACGAAACCATTGTGGGCATCTAATTTTTAATAATTTGTTTCATATAATTGTTGATTATGATCCGTATATTAAGGTAACGTGTTTAATAAACGTTGGAGAATTCGTAATTGGTGAAATCAGCCAAGGAACATGGCAACAATCAATTTTAACAAACTATTAAATAGAAAACGATCCGACCAGCTATAAAGAACCCGATAAAATTACAAAAGAAATCTATAAAATGATTAAAATTTTCTAATCGCACCAATTACTGGGTGAATTTATGGTATCGCTTATAAAAGAGTTACTGAACTTAAAGAGACCGTACACTTTGTAAGAAAAACTTTTAACACTGCATTTAATATAACTTTTATAACATCAGTCCATCGAAAATATGAATTCAAACGCAGCATAATATAATACCTTTTTTTTTATTTAATATAAAATAATTTAAAAAATATGTTACATGAGAGAAATTAATTAATTACTTCATCCAATATAGAGGTACTACAAAAATACATACACTATACTGAAAACTGTTCTAATTAGGTCGTGAAGTGAGAAGTGCTCACAATAATAATTAACACTGGTTGGTAATGAAGCGAGCTGTAAAACTAATTGGGCCCCACGACTTGGACCGATCTACAACACTATTGTTTGATATCAAAACGAATGCTGTACGTAAATTTATATGAACAAACGTACACATAACCAGTATACTAACGTATATATTTCAGAATATATGTATATGAAAAGGAAAAGTTAACTCGTCAATAGTTAGATTTATGAATAAGCAAATGATGTCAAACTATATTGATCATTAACATTTTATCAACGTAACTTAATATAAAACAAAAGGAATAATATTAAAAGTAAGTAAAGAACTTAAGCTAAATAATTTAAAAGGCAAAAAGTGAACGCTAATTCTGTAAATATTCTGAGCGTATTTTAAATCGAAAAGCCGACGCAAACTGCCGTCTATCAGCTAGTTGAAAAGGGAAATCAGTCAATAATGCACTAATTTCCCCTCCTTAATGGCTCAGTCCGGCCCTCTACTCAGACACTATTACGACACTGCAACTTAGTGTGTAATGAAATAACTTAGTACTTACCCCACTCGCTTTGACTGTTAGCGTTTTATAGATTCTGTAATATCGATAGAGTTATTTATATTAATTAATCGAATTACTTCTGTTATTTATATAAAATATTCTACAGAATTTTGATGTTCATGTAATAATATATCACATAACAATTGTATTATCACAAACTTAGCAAGTTTCCTTGGTATTATTAATACTTAAAACAAAACCACGTACGTTTTTCTGTAAACAATAACAGTCATAGAAATTTTCAAATAACCTTCATAAAGATTAATCCGTGTACTAAAAACCCATTGAATTTTCATTCGTCACTTGACAGTGAGCTTTATCCTCTATAATGTGTATTCCCGCGATTATTTATCACATGGATTTCCAGTTTCCTATACATGTTATTGTTATGAAGTACGCTAAAACGTTCAAAGTATAATATTTTTTTCCACCTGAAAATGTTTTCATACAATAGTTATCATACAAAATTGTGATCTTTTCGACTTCACTCTGATTATTTGTGGACACGATTGTGTTTGTCGAAACGGATCACAATCACAAGTTTACAAAACGAATATTTTAATTGTTTGAATATAATTAGCTTGTCATGGAATAATTACATTTCTAATAAGGATGTTTTTATTAAATAACAACAACTGAACAAAATCAATTATATTACAATACGAATTTCAAATTATTCACATTCAATGCTCGATTTGAACGTAATATACAAGTAATATGTTGCCGATTCACCTTTTTTTTCCATAAAACTAAGATAAAATTCAAACGCTACGCAGACAACCAATCAAATTTCTAGCTCAAACGTAGCATTTTTAATATTCGTTTATAATTAAACATTTCTGTAATATGTTTGTTTGTATATTCCACAACGTACCCAGTACAAATATTTAACCACAATAATTTACCAAACAAAAGAAAACACTCATTAAAAAATACGTAAGCCGTAATCGCTACTATGAAACTTCACAAACAAACTTAATGACTAAAAATCACCCCCGGGTCCGATTTTGAACCAGGAATACGTAATTAGCTTTCATTATCATTTCACCAAGAGACCGCGTAAAAAACTACCATAATGGTGGAAAATGGTAACATTTTTATACGTTGCCATTACAATACATTTAGTTTTTTTTTTTGATTAGCCCTAATTAATGTATGGACGGCTACCAAAACATAAAATTTATTTCTACTATTTTCTACCACCTAATTGTCTTATAGGTGTGACAGCCATTATTTTAATTGCGAACCGTAGCTTTAATTGTTGCTTACATTTCTTTCTATGTGCTTTTAATGACGCCCTATAATGTATTATAATTATAATGGTTTTCCTATTTTGTTTTCATAAGTCACAAATTGTTAGTTTTACTCTAGCAATCTAATATGCGTCATTTATTTAAAATGAGACACACGAAAATCATTTAAACTTTACATGCTGTAAATACTTATAATATTATAGTTACGAAATGGATTTTTTGTTTTGATATCTCATAGATGTTTGCTGAATGTACTGACAACATTTAATGCCTAAACAGTTTTTTCAAGTGTTCACTAGTTTGACAAGTAATGGTCGTGCTTATGATTTTAAAAATAAGTCTCAAATTATAAAAATGCAACGCTCATATTAATTTCAAATAGAGAACATATAAATGCATTTAAATCATAAATAATATTAATTTATAAGTTAAAAGAGCCTTTCATGTCGTACACAAAGACGCGTAATACTTTTGAAATGCAGTAACGCAACGAATTAGGGCGGCATTCGATACTTACTATACCTACGAGCCTACTATATTTTCATGTTTTTTTTCTTTCTTTTTACGCTATTTTCCATGGTCCAGCCGGGCGACCCGTCCCACGGACGGTTTTCTTTTTTTGTAAATCAGTAAATTGCATATTTGAAAAACTACTGGCTCTCCCGAGGTACGTCGATTGAACGAGGGGTGTGGTCATCGGCTTGCTTTTATTCGTATTCCCAATTTATTTTAAGGAAAAGCTTTATGAATTATGTTCTAGACAGGAACAATATTATTAAAGCGTTGCATCACTTAATCATATGAAAATTATGAATTTGACTAAAATAAATATATACGACTCGAAACTAACCAATAATTGTAATAATTTGAAAATCATGTGTTAATTTCGTTATAAAAAATGAAATCTAAAGAAGTTCTTAAAATTGATGCATAAAATCAGTATTACTTGCAAGTAAAAAATGATATTTTTCTTAAATTTTCCACTAAAATATAAGCGCTTCGGTACAGGCGAAAGCTGAAAGGGTTTGCCAGTAAGGGTAGTGGGATTAAACGATTCGCAACGAAAATGTTTTTATTTTACGCCGATGCCTGTTACAAAACTAGGATGAAGGATGGAAGGAGCTGTGGCATTTTAAATAAAAATATTTAAATGCTTTTATTTCACCAGTTCAACAACTTAAACTATAGCCTTTGCGTTATGCTTAGAACGTTTTCGTATAATGTTGTTCATAATTAATTACTATCAATTCTGATCTGATTCAATGGTTGAATTTTGAAAAACAATGAGTTTAAAAAATAAGCACCACTAAAAAATCAATTGAATCAATGAAAGAAATTATCAATAATTACATGCCCTATATAGAATTTAACAATGGAATTATAAAAAAAAATGAATTCACTACTCGAACGGTTAAACGTTAGATTGAACAGTGGAGTGCTCACGCGCTGTGGGGGTCTCATTGGATGATTGTGAGTTTGAATACCGCGCACACGACAGAATAAAAATATTTGTCGGGAACGACCAAAGAATTCACATATTATGACATACTTATCATGACATCCCACTACGCTCCTAATTGAAATTTTTTCGTCGAAACTTCTTTCATTCTAACTAATAACTAATGTCTAAGCGTGGTATAATAAGTGCGGAGATATATAAGACTAACATAGACACTAGAAACAAGATACACTCATCAACTAACCTCGTTACAGAACGATAAATGAAACGTAATTGGAAGGAAATTACGCAATAAATGGGAGGTTTATTATTGAATTTAATGTCAAATTAATCGCAGGCCCCCTCTAACATCTGTCGATTCGGGGCCCCCCATCAATACCTTACAAAGAATTGTTCTGTTTGCTGTTTAAGTGCTTTTATTGATAATTTTATTGGAAAGAACTGTACCGATTGTTCATTGGATATTTTCCATCCAAGTATATTTTTGTGTGTATTTATTTGTTTACGTTAAATTAACTCGAAATTTTATTAAATTTATAAATAATATTAATACAACAATACAATTAGGCTTCATTGCGAAGGATTACATTATTCTGATTTATAGTTCAAAATGAAAACACACGAAAACAAACCGGTAACATCAAAAAAATATATATTTTTTAAATTCAACTTTACCCTCTTGTAATTTTGCTCTTCCTCTAATTATAGGAAATTTTTATTGCATCGGACACTTGAGAGCGATGGATCGTTGAGCCACTAAAAACCTCAATCAGTCGCTGAGAGCATCATTAACATCCTAGTTTCGGTAGCCAATGAACGGGCGGGCTGAAGAAACTTAATCAATTTGGTCGGCAACGAAACAAGCCTGTATTAACCCCCTCATTCGTATGAATATATGTGTGTTCAATTAATTTTTCTCGCCCGACCCGTGGGCCCGTACACGTTACCAGTCGCCGCGACACCCGAGCGCGCCTCTGCATAATACATCGCAGTACTCTACTCTACTGTGTTACTGTACGTCGGACTTTAATTATATATCTGCTACAATTTCGCCTTTTTTCGAGTATTTTTCACAATTCCTCTCCCCAACACCCTCTCTCTCACCCTCCCGAACAGCCACAAAAAAAAAACCGCTTTTTGCGTGTGTGTATTCGATCGCACTCTGGCGCCCGGCAATCATTACACGGTGAACGCGCGCCCCACAAGCCCGCGAGTTCGCGAGCCCGGGAGCCCGCAAGACGGTCATCTTAAGGGGTGACGAGTCACAACGATTAACTCTGATAACGAACTAAGGAGACGCCCTACAAAAATACACCTAGACATTTTAATGCAATTAAGCTCGTAGAAAACGACTGCGAGAGTCCGATAAGCCCCGCTCAACTTTTCCTGTAACAGGCTGTTATTTCACGATTTAAAATCGGTTCTCAACCCGTTAATGACGCGAGTACAAGTGCAGATCGGCGGCTCCGTTCGGCCGCGGACCAATCTATTTAATAACCCCCGCCGGTGACACCCCGCCCGGCGGCCATCGCCAATTTTAACCCCCCACGTACCCCCTAGCACCCGCCCTGAAAAAAATCCGGAGCGTTTTAAAATTAATGAGTAAAAATCTACACACACACCCGCGCGGACAAGTATGCGTGTGTGCTCGCCCAATAATACCTACTTTGTGGACCAAATGATGACATGTAATAGTGTCCGCGATTGACGACGGCTGGCGGCGCTAGCAAGCCGCTCGGACGGAATCCGTGATCGCCTAGACTTTTCCATTAGGACCAACTATCCGAGAAAAAATGGAGTACAAATTGAAAATTCGTCGGATCGGACGCGCTAATTCCGAGCGAAGCGGCGCCGCGCGCGAGTCAAACGCAGTTAGATAACATTTGTAGAGGCGAGGGGAGAGCGGGGTGTCGCCCCTACGCAACACCGTTTTTATTTTGGCCGGCCTTTGCCCCCACACCCCCTTCGTTCGTCCAACTTCATCTGAATAATTACTGATTTTTTCGTGTACCGCTGATTATTTCGAATGTTATTTGCTGGTGATAATTTTTCCCCCGCTCCATTTGTCCGTTTTGGTTAGCTCGACCCGAAATTCTCTTTGTACATAAATTTTGTATCGCACGGTGAACACTCATTTAAGTATCTGTTGCACTCTATTTAAACTTCATTGGAATGCTTTTCCCTTTTCTAAAAAAGTAATGGTACGAGGCTCACTTTCTTTTGTTTGTATGCGAACAAAACAGAGACAAAGTATACACAGCCCGTTTGAAGAAACGAAAAAGTTTTTACTAAATGATAATTTAATAGTGTAAGAGGTATATGATAATCCTTTAAAATAAACGAATAAATCCGATTTCGAGATACACTTTTTTATTTTTCAACCCAGCAGTTTTCCCTTTCAACACTCTGCATATTTTAGTTTGAAAGACTTAAATACCGCTCACTTAAACACGCCACTTAAGTGATATTTAAATAAACAACTAGAGGTAAACTAACTTATCATATTTTTAATAAAACTACAAGACTTTATTACAGTAGTATTAAATACAAAACTTTAAACCTAAAAAGCTAATTATATTAAATAATTTAAAATTAATTGTATTTCTATGATTCCAATAATCCAAATAACAATTTAAATACAGATTTTTCAAGAGATTAATAATGACATAAAATTTAGTCGACTCTTGTGCCACATTTGGTATTGAACTCAGTATTAAAGTTTTAATACATAAAAATTACAACTATAAATAGCGACATATTACACATACAGATATATAAAAATCAAAATAATTCAAAGGACAGTACAAGGAGACGTCTAATTGGATGTAATTAAAAACACTAATCGAAATCTCTAATTATTATGCTTATACGACAAGTGACAAGGCCGATGGCGATCGCTTTGGCAAGGATTTCGGAGGGCCCGCCCGCCTCCCCGCGGGGACAGGGGCCGCTTTTTTTCCAGCCACCACCGAAGGGGTTGATTTTTTAAACTGATGACGCGCTTTCATTCTGCGCTGTGCAACTTGGCGCGCGGCTGTATGTGTGCCGCTCGTTGATAAATAAATAGGAAAAAAAATAAAAATATATATATATGTGTGCACGCTTTGTCGATAGTGTCCGTTTTCTTTTTTCGCCGCAGTATCTCTAGTCTATGGTTCCGTTCAAACCGGCATCGAAAGCAACTTTTAATGAACAATACAACTTTTTGCGCGAAATAAATGTGTTAGAATATAATACAGTGAGCGTTGAGTGTGAAGTATTCCATGATAAAATTGTATTATGCATTAATGTTTTTTAATATAATATATATTTTTAATGTAAATGTAATTTGATATTCGATTAATATAACAATTACAACCGTTTTATTAATGTCTGCGTGATAAAAAAGTCGGAAGTTAAGAAAAGTTCTAACAAGTTAAAACGTTGGGATATAGAACACTTTAAGAAGAATGGTATCAATGGAATAGTGTACACATTAAAAATACGCACGGAATAAAGTAGAAAAAATCTTCAGGTATTAGGAGAATGACATTGTCGTTTGTGAGTATTGAATCATTTATATATTACACATATATATAATCGGCATGTTCATTTACATTAAGAAATAATAGTTTATTTATAAACACATTTTAATCTAAAATAACGACTCGACAAACATAAATTATTGTTAAGAACGTATTGTTTAACCTTAATTATAACCATTATACTTGTTCTTTGTACGATAAATAATTATGCATAATAAATGAATCAACAATATCCTTATTTAATTTATCAAGGTCGATATTTAATTACCTTTCAATAATTCATAGCGATTATATATATTTATGATTATTATGAAGAAAAATATAATTGTCTACTCGTATATTACACGAGGTCCGATAGCTGAGAGCTATATAAGAAATGTGTTTACAAATCTTATCTGGATTTAAGATTTAAAAATTAGGGAATGTTGCATTAAAAATATTTTTTTAAAAATTATGAAGCCTTCAAAAAACAAGTATATACATACGTAAATATTATTACTGTATTGTATATAATTTTTTTATTTAATTGAGTTAAATTAATAAATTGTTTTAAATGACTGCTATAATCACAAGAACCGTCATTTCATAAAACGTATCAATTATTATGTTTTTATTATGTAAATAGTAACTGAAACCTCAATATAATAAAAAATCTAATAGTCAGTTTAACAAACACTTAGAATAAATATATTATTTGAACGGGTAAATGACAACTAAACTTTATTAACTTTGGACCTTAACGAAATGTATAGTTAATTACAAAAACTTATAATATTATTATAAATACAATAACACTTTATATTCACAAAGTTATATTGTATTCTCCGCATCTCGTAAATTAGAAATAAAAATTGCCTTAATTTTTTTTTCAGTTCAAAAACACAACATAGCCTTAAAACATATAAATAATTTCCCTGAATTACTACGATTAAAGTCAAATTGTCCGATATTATTAACATAAAATATATATTTTTTTTTAAGCGTGACAGTACATTAGAATATAAATATGGCTAAATAAAATAGTGAAAATATATAGAACTACAAATAAAGAAAGATTTTATGGAAACCGTTATTCGCTATAAATTAAGGAAAATCATAAACAAAACAAATAATTCTCCGAATACCTACGATGGTGTCATATTGAAAAAATAGTCAATGCATGTACGATGTACATTTTAATTAGTTTGTCTAGACCGAGCTATGTATAATTATAACCAGTTATTTCGTTTTTAATTAACTTTTTAAAGATTAGTTAACAAAAATACATTTAAAATTGATAACCTTTATCAATTTATAATTAGAAATTGATTTAATTATGATTAACACATTTATCATAAATATGTATTTAATTATGAATATAGGAAAAACCCGAATGCGTTTTAAACTAAAAAGAATTTTGGTAAGATGACATGGAATTAGCGATCAGACCCAGAGAACAGTGCCAAGCACATAGTATTGGTTTTATTCAAAAAAAAATATACATCCTCATCATAATAATAATATTCATTTTATTTTTTATTTACCCAACAACTATAAAATAAAATATTACGTTTTTAAACTGTCATATTTTTTTAATTTCAAATCCATTACTTTGTTAATATAAATAACTTAGATCGTAAAGCATCTTACTCATAGGATAGGTCTAGCTATTATAGAGAATTAAAAGAACGAACATACAAACATAACAATGAAATAGAAATCAAATAATTTTATTTAATCAAAATCGTGCTTACACAGTTTAGTTAATAATAATATTTATTTGGAATAACACTAATTTATCCTGGAATATGTATCTTAAAAAAAAAATAGTTAGTTGTGACATATTTTAATAAGTAAATTTTAGAAAAACCGTGGCTGTGTGCCATAATAACTTCGATGTAATATTTATTCCATTTTCATCGACCTTTTCAGATTATGTAAACTATATTTACTGATATAAAATCTATGAACCACGATTTAATCTGCTAAGAACTATTAAAAAGTTGTAAGTAATACAACACGTGACAATTATTATTGAATCATATAAGTAAATTGGGATAAGACAAAACATTCTTAATTTTTTTAACATTTCTTTTAACAAATATTCTAAGTGGTTGTTTTGCAGTTTTAGTTTATTCATCTGGCACTAAGAATAAAATTCGATCCTTGCATATTTATGTCACGAAATATATTCGTATATATATTAACATATTAACAGTTATTGTCTGTTATTATTATTGAAAAAACAATACATATTTTCAAACTTTGCTTTTCTTTTAACTAATTAAATATATAATAACTTATAAATATTTTCAGGTTACTTTATAAGTCTTTTAATTTTGCTGTTGATTTAATAAGATTTAAGACTTTCGCGAGTATTCATTTAAATTAAACTAATATTTTTTGCAACCGGAAAGTCGGAAGTGTGTAGTTTTTATAATAATAAAATACACGTAGTAATCCGAAAAATATTAGCTTCGTTTAATTGAGAGATTTATTAAGCTATTTCAATGTTTATATATAATATTTGTATCAATTTATTATGCAGAAGTTTATGCGTAAAAAAATCTTTCACTTTTGGATATTTGCTTATAAATAATGATTTAATCGGAAAGGTCTAACTTTAAATACAATCACGACATCACAGGCAAGGACTATATTTAGATATGAGTATGATTGTATTAGACATTGTGTTAGTAAGTATTTTCTGTAATATATTAATATGTTGTGATATCTCCAGCAAGCGGAGTCAGACCGTGAGAGCGGCGCTAGTTCGCCGGAGGGTGCGCGGGCGCACGCCGACCAGCGCTCGCCGTCGCCGCGCTCGCGAACGCCGCACCAGCACATGAATGGCTCCAGTGAGTTCGTAACACCGTTTCTATTTTCATACATTAATATAAAAAATATGCATTCGTATATTGCAAAAAATACAAATTGACTATGATAACATAATAGATACCATGACAATGTTTTGATCATCAATATATATATAGTTTTAATTGAATCAAGCAGAATTCTTTATTGAAATTCCCACCCACAGTGGCATCGATGTTCCAAAATCTGCAAAATTTGGCGAACATGCAGCAGAGCATGCCGCTGTCGCAACAACAAATGTCGCAACAAATGTCACAACAAATGTCGCAGCTGGCTGCCAACCTCCAGGGTCTCACCTCAATGCCATCCAACCCCGTCATCAACTCGCCTCTCAACCTAAGTGTCAGTGCTCCAGGTGAGAAAACTATGAGATAATTATATTATTCATACAATGACATCTGATATAATTACAATATTCTCCGTTTAGTTCCATAGCCTGCAACATTTCTGTAATAAACTTAACATTATAACAATACGCAATTCTAAGCTTTCAGTTAAAAATTCTATTATAATATTGTCCTATTCGAGAAAACAACATAGAAGCAGACAGACATGGCTTATGCATTAAATCTTTTAGTCGAAAATCAAGTCCATAATTAGGTGATTACCGAAACCAATCGATTAACGAAAGGCAGATAGCGGCATCTCTGCCCGCCCATTAGATCAGCGCCGCAACTAAAAAGAAAACCTATTTAAATAATGAGAATAATTACATATTTTTTCACCAACTCACGGATATTACGACTGTTGCGGTATCATTAACAGTTTTATTGTCTTAATAGACCTAATTATACATTTTTTTCGGCTCTTAATTGACGCGGTGTAGGAGAGAGCATTTATTACAAAATGTTGAATGTCATGCTTTAAATGAATACGTTGTGTTAATGTTGAATTTAACGGCCCTGTGAGGTATGCAGACAATGTTTTAGATTCTGTTATATCGTTTTGTACTCGGTAAATTAGTCTTGCTCGGTTGCCGATAGACTTTATGTAATTTTCTATCGTCTGCCGTCTCGGGACAGACGGCGGCTTTTTTAACAACTACATCATTTTATTGTTTATAATTATATATAGAAAGTATCGCGTTTAAATTACCTCTGTTCCATCGGCAAGTGAATATCCGTGACGGATAGTATGTACCAAAGCAAATAAATAATGAGGATTATCAAGGCAATTAAATAATACTTTTCAAAACGTTTATCTAACACACAACGTTACACTTAAAAATATGTACTATTATATAAATACATTGAGAGATTCGTGTAACTATTACATAATAGGCACTTGTAAAATTACATTAATCCAGTACCTTAATATAATTCTGTGGACATATTTAATTTATTCCTTACCTTACTTAGACTACTTACAATCAACAAGCATCGCCCTTACATTATGAAAGATCTCTTAGACAATCTTGAATCTCCCTTATTTAAGCAGTCCTCTCATATTGTTGAATAGGAATATTGACTGAAGATGTACACAAAGATATTACAGGATAATTTGTGTCATTAAATATAGTATTCAAGTTTGGATTGATTATTTTAAGTCTTTTTTTATTCTCAGTTACAAATGAATTTTATATTACTAACTATTAATTAACGTAAAGATGCTTTGATAAAACTTTTATCTGTATTTCATTAAACGTAAAATTATTATCAGACAACAATTTCTTAATTTAATTATTAAATTTTGGTTATTATTAAATAGTAACTATAGTTTAACCAAAAATGTACTCTTAATGTTTAAAAATGTGACACGTGTTCTAAAGAAATAGTATAAAAACAATAATCGTGAGGTATTCCACTAGGCATGGGATCTCCTACCCCAGTTAACAGCAGTATGCTGCCGCCGGCTATGCCATCACCTATGCCGCAGCTCATCCTGGCTTCAGGACAGCTAGTACAGGGCATACAGGGGGCACAACTGCTGATACCTACCTCTCAAGGTATGTACGACCAATATTACGACACGTAACATATAATCAAACCAGGTTTACTTTTACTATTATTGTAAATATTTCATTTTTCTGATTTCCAATTCTTTTGAATTTCCCTAAAGTTTTTGTAAGCGCAGTAATTTATGAATACGAGACCAGAAGCAACTATCCAATAGATATCCTACAACGAGTCGCCATAAAATAAGTTTGACCGTCAATTTGTAGAATAAACAAAAAACACTTTGCTTCATACAAAAATATAAAAAGAGCTACGGATGAATAGACTTGGTTTTCTTGTTGTTTATATTGAGTTTCAAACTAATGCTGATCAGGAAAAAATATTTTCATACACCCGTAGTAGGGTGACCGATCGTTAAGATACAACATTTTACATATATAACATTATACTCCAGTGTCGCCACTGAAGTTGTGGACTAGAATCCCCTACAATTTTTAAAACACATACATATATTTCCTTATATATTGTCTAATATTTAGTGTCTGCACATTGTTGGGTCCTTATAATTTTTATGTTGGATTGATCTATTACCTCATAACATCATATATAAATTTTGGGTTCTGTTTGATAACCAATCATGAAATTCCTTTCAAAACAGGTATAGCGACACAAACAATCCTCACCATACCCGTTAATCACGTGAACTCCAACGATCAAATGGTGAATCTCGCCCTGAACAATGGCCAAGTGGTATCCACATCTCTAGCCAATCTCCAAGCAATGGCCCAACCCCACCAACTACTAAACTCCAACCCGCAACAAACGTCCAACATTCGGCCCAACATGCTAAACCCAACACTATCGAACGCGCTCCTCAACCCAGGACTGCCAAACTTTTTATCCAACGGAGCGACAAATGCGCAAGAACTGCTGCAAGCATTACAACAGCCGCAAGGGAATCACAATCTTCTACAGACAGTTCAACAAAATAATATGCCACAACAAATGCAAGGACGAAGATCGTCCTCCCCACGACCTGACAGACATTATAAGGAGAGGGAAAGCTTCGAGCGGTTCGCAGGAGGATCGAGGGAGAGGAACGAGAGAGAAAACTCGGGAGCGGCAGCCCTGAATAGTATTAATAGGTAAGCCATTCAATGAGAAACACATCACACACAACCTTCGCAAGACGCTTTAATTAATCGCACCATTTATTTTATCATAAGAAATAACTTTTAATTGTTTTATAGCTACACTTTGCATTATTGAATTAAAAAATACTTAGCACATTGTAAAGTGAAAATAACAAAACGGTATCCATTAATTAAGAAAAAAACACAATCTCATACTGATCGCCAACTAATGATCATTCATTTTATACAATGATCATAGAAACATTTCATAATACCTCTCGTGGATGACGAGAAGTTCGATAACTAAAACCTATCTATAATATAACAATTAATAATTACATTGACAAATAATGATTATTAATAATGACACGATTCGGAACCCTTCTCCCCGTGACGAATGTAACTAACTACGTGACAATGACTGTAATTACGTACATCTGCCGTAATCAAGGATTGTTTTAGAATTTAGATTCCAAACGCAATGCAATTTGAAAGTCTGCTTATATCTTATATCTAAGCAGCTGTCATAGAACAAATTGGAAAACAAAAATTCATTTAATCAACAGTAATCAATATTGTCTAAACTACAAGGCTAATAGTATAAAGATGTTTGCTACATATACACATATAAAAAATGGCTTAGTTTTTTTGTAATAGCTTGCTATAAATAATGTACATTCTAAAGTATAACAATCATTTCATTTCGTTGAGTTTTGAGTGATAAATGAACATGCAATATTAGCATTTTAATTCATTTGAAATAAGCGATGCTATCGCTGAATAACGTCCCCAGCTTATTACAAGTCATTAAAGGAATGTAATTAAATTGTATTCTAATGATAATGTTTTTTTTTTTTGTCATTCAATGGTATTAAATATTTATTTAAATTATTTATACATAATGAACTTTCAAAACTTGCTTGATTTATACAACAATTACGTAATGCAATATTGGTATGAACTTATAATACTAAATAAGGAAAACAATTATAGTATTTAATACCTTAATGAGTAATTTAATGCTAATTACAGACAGGATGTTAAATAACTTGTGATATAATTACATAAATGACGTTCTATTCAAGCACCTTACGAACAATTTTCTGGTGTTGGCAGCGCGGAAAATATTAAATACATTGTGACATGACCATTGCTATTTGATCCCTAGTATTTGTTTTAAAAATATACGTATGCTTTGTAACTAACGTGAAATTTATTATAACGATATATATTTAACTGTCTGGTCAAGTTGATATCTTGGAATCGTTGTTTTGGGATACTGTAACGAGACCACAGCCCCTTTGTAGCTGACCTACTGACATTAATGAAATCACTAACTTAAAATTACGATAATCGTTTCCTTTATTTATATTCTATGAATATAAAATGTCATTGTCAAATAATCAGTTACCATTTGGATCTGATAATTTAAAGTAACTACACAAAACATTATAATAACACAAGCCAAACAACTTCGTCCTTAATCTAAGAAACTTTAACACGCTATAAATTTATAATTATATATATACATGATAAACACATTAAAATAAAAAATAATTCAACAATCTCGTTGTCACTATCTTCAATATATCATAATATTTAAAAACATTTTTAGAAAAACCCAATAAATTATTGATAAATAATATTATAATTATTATAACTAATTAATGGCGAACGTAATAGCTTCATACGGTGTTTAATAATTAACATAATTCCTACCTAATTAAAGTACCCATGACATCTATGCGAGTAACATTGATGTATAGTTCCAACGCGGTTATTAGACTGTATCGAAGGCTGTACGCTGAGACCATATTTCCACTGATCGATTAAAAACTTTTAATGTATTGATTTTACTTCATACTGATATAAATTAATGGATATCTGTTTGTGTTTAACCAAAGTATAGTTGGATGTTTTTCGTTCATTAAACTTTATACTTTGCGTCATCATAATACGTTAAATAAAATTACAAGCAACGTCCCAGTATTTTATAGTATTAAAGATAATGTTTTTTGTCTTTTAATTAAATAGCAAGAGATTATTTGGAAAGAATTGCTTGGAATTTAAACGAGTTATTCTAATAAAGTGCTCAAATAAATTGTATTAAAATATTGTAGAGGTTAACGCGAACTTAAGATTCAATAATAGTGTTACTTATATAATTCAGATTTTGTAATATATTTGCATTTAAAGTACGCAATAGTCGCTTGCAGGAAATGAAATTAATGTACGTTTCAAACTAACATTGAGAAATAAGTGACTAAATACATAATATACATCGATTGTCCCAAAACATGATCTGTCCACAAAATGTTTTTACTATTTACAAGAAACATACGATTATGATTTTTATAACTCCTCGTTGACAAACCCTACTACTATAAGAAATTGAATAGTTTGTTATCCTAGAAGAGTAAGGAAAACTGAATATTAATGGAACGGTATATAGGAAATATCCGTGGTATTAAACTAACGCCTGCAAGACATGTGCTAAATATATTTTTTTACACATGAACGTTGTGTTCGAAAGGCAAAATTCATTGGTGTGGATTCTCTGGCTTGTTTCTTTTCCATGCCATTAATATAATACAATGGCATTATTAAATATTCTAAGATTTTAGTTTTCGATTGTACCATGCATCCATTAAGTGAATATATATGTGTGCGTACTTCAAAGACATTAAGTTAATGCGACCTCATAATTACTGGCTGGAAGCATTAATTCTCGCATCCATAATTAAGTTTAATACCTCATTTCTGTTGGCCTACAATCTAGATAAATATTGTATGTCATTTGACGTCTATTAAAGCTACATTAAAATGTTGAATCATTGTGAAATACTGGCGTAACAAAAAGTTATTTTTTTAAGATCATAATTTACCAACGGCAAGGCCGAATTTGAATAAGAATTGTGGACACACGGATCATGGTTCTGTTTTCAAGCGCCTTAAATATTAACCTTGTTATTCGATATTAACATAATTCTATAATAATTTGTTTATGTTAGTATAAATATATATATATAACCATTGTTTAGAGTCACGATATAGAGGAAAAATTATAATGCGCATTTTAAATGTGAAACATAGAGCTAATAACTAATAATGTACAGTAATTTAAGTAATAATATTATAACATGGAATTCTTTAACATCTGTATTTATTACTATGAAAGAAATATAATGACTATAAAATAAATATAAATAGCACGTCATCATTAATTTTATATAGATGTAGAGCGATCAGTACACAAATTATAGCACGTGTTTCCCACCTCATCACGAATTCAAATCAAAATGCTCTACAACGTGTGAAATAAACGGAAAATGTTAATTATTATTAAATTTATTATAAGCAAGAAAAACGAAACTATCACGTCATGTTTCTTAAATGTTTATTAGTTTTAACTGACATTGGGAGTTAAGGCACACTACAGATAATAACTTGCGTATAATAAAAAACGGTCCCATAAACGACTCGATAAGTCCTTGGTAATTGTAATATTTTTCTTATAATGTATTTTTTATAATGTGATATTATGATTATAATGCAACATTCCATTTGTTGTCTAACGTACATTATATATATATATATATATATGTATGTGTGTGTGTGTGTGTGTGTGTGTGTTTATATATTGAGATATATTTTTAGCACTCGATATAGCAACGGCTAAGTGTTGCCAATTTCTGATTCGTCATAGCATTAAAATTGTTAATTTTAATTACTAATAATCTTAGTTTAATAAATTTCGATCGGATACGGATATTCGCAATAATGTTACGTGATCCGCGAACATTTCGTGAGAATGTTTTTATGCTGTCTGTATTTAAGATGTCATTTACATTTTTTACGGCGAGTTCAATGACCTTATCTGCAAAAACATTATCTGAATCCATTCTGCGCAGCTAATTCTTGATTAACATAAATAATATGTAATTATTACTTGTAATGTACATTATAATTAATAAGAATATATGTACTTTTTCATTTTATACACGTCCATATAATAATTATGGCCGTCCAATAAACTTTTACAAGAAGTCATAAATAACTCGGAGATGATAATTAGGTTATACATCCCCCGTTATTATTTTACAAAATTATTATTTTAATAAAGTTCCTTTCGTCGTACAGAATGAATTTAAATTATTCATGTTACTAGAATATCGTTTTACGCTTTTTATTATTTTGTATAACGATACATAAGCAAATTCATATAAAGAAAATTCCTAAAATAAAAGAAAATTCATATAAAGAAAGTTTCACATATAGCATGTTGATAATAATTTAATGCACAGCAATCAAATACATTCAATTCTTATATTGTTCCTTAATAGTTGTGATAAGTAAAGTTTCTTATCATAATCTTAAATATATTTTCAAACTCATTTAATAATAAGTAATTAGGAGGAGTATAAACATGCATAATAGAATAAAACTATAAAAAAACAAGTCGTTATTGAATCGCAAATGTTTAAGCAGCCTTAAGGATCTTATGAAACATGCTGTCGAAAAATAAAATGTTTTAAATCACTCGTTTATTCATAAAGTTAATTATTAGTCTTAATAAAGACACTACATCATTTCCTCTGGCTTTCTTATAACACGTTTCTTTTTATTATCCTGTTTAATATTTAAAACAGTTTTTTTTCACAACGCATACACACACGAACACAAGTGTACACACACGTAGTGAGTACTCGTATGTATAGGAAAGATGTTTTATTATTTTTCCCATACAAGTCCTTTCCCGCAACGTTGTCCGAAACTGGACGTTAATATAAACAACGGTTTAAAAAAGCAGCATTAATACTTAACAACTTCCGCACTTATACAGAATATTTTTTATGTATTCATTATATTAAATTTCAATACACTTTCGAACTTATAAATTTACATTGCTCAAGAACATATATTCCTGTAAAAATTATACGGGCCTCCTGATAAATGTGTAGATACGTGTTAGATAAAAGACCTCAGTACTACTTGTGACTATAAAAATATATTCAAAACAAAAGGTTAGATTATATAGAACAGTTGTAAAATAATTATCTTGAAAAGGCATAGTTTGGGCGTCGAGTAACGTGTTGATTAATTGAAAGAACAATTAATGTGTGTGTACCTTCGTGTGAGTGTGTGTGTGTGTATGAGTGGATGTGTGTGTGAGTATACTTACACTTTATTACTCGCTTGTATTGTATTCTGCAACTTCGTTCACTTAATATGTATGCACGGTTCACTAATTTCTGTCTTGTACAGTATCCATTATGCGAAAAGAAATAATTGTAGCAATACTTTTTATTACATTTATGTGCGAAGAAGGTTTTATTTATGTCAAAGTAACGTAGCTGTTGGCGGCTTTGTCGACTATTTTTAAACGTTAAGTTTAATAAATAAGTGTGTACGGTTTTTTGACTCGTCTGCCTTTTACATTATACATATAAAGTAGTTAAATTTAATCGCGTCGCTAATTTAAGTAACCGATATATATTTAAGAATAATTCTTAATTATTTTTTAATATGGTACGTAGGTAATGCTTATTTTATACATTGTTTACCTTATACAAGTATATTAAGTAAACAGATTTCGATCTTTAAAACGATATAAATAAAAAAAATATATACAATACACGGTCAAAACTAGCTTTTATAAAACCTAGTATATTCTTGCAACCATACAACGAATGAGTCCCTAATTAGCCAGCAATTATCACTAATGCAACAGCACACTTAATGAACTGCGCGCCTCATTTATACGCCACGGAACCACTTGCAGCGACGCATTGTGTCGGCGACAACGAGTCGCTTATAAGTCGTGACATCATATCCAACTAGACATTTACAAATTATTGTATTTACACTAAAACACGCGACATACATCTACAAATGATAGTCACCAAATATCTATACACTTTACATTCTTATACTTAAAATTATCTCGAAGAGGTGAAAAATTTTCAACGCGAAGACCGTAAAAATTAAGCATATTGTAATAAAGTAGTCACTGTATAATAGCACGTAATTTCACTTCATGAATATATATTGCCATATCTATTATAATTCACGCAATATAAAATGTTATTCGCCGTTCAAAATATGTCCGACATCTGCTGAAGGACATATATTTTCCACATAAATGGGAGACATAATTTCTTACAATCATTGTAACACAATAGAAACTAATGGCTCTGACCTTAAAAATAAATTGTAATTAGTTTAACATGACTGCAATTAATAATTTTGATTTATAGTTGCAATAGAGTTGTCATCATATCAATGCATCATTTTTATATGAAATGAACAAAGACAGCGTTCTAATAAAGTGTTGAAAGTTATTTTCTGTAAAAAGGCCTTGTTTTGCCCTTTAAGAAACGGTTATACGAGCTTAATCACAAAATTCTATGATCACACTTTGGTTTTTATATAAAAGGATAGTTATATAAAGGATTGTCTTTATCTCTAGGCTCGCAGCATCCAACGGCGAGATCACTATAACAACGTCCCATTCAACAGCGGGTACAACAAGCAGTGCGGGTAGTGTTGGCAGTGCGCCTACAGCATCACCTCACGCTCCCGTCAAGCTCTCACCAAGCTCTGTAAAGTCACCAGCACATGACGAGGACCTGTTGGCTGATTCACCGAGTAAGTTTTGACAGTAACAATATTAATTTTGATCTATCATGACGTCAAACAATAAAATGGAAATTCTGAAGTTAGTGGAAAAAATTTAGTAATATAAGTAGATGTATGGTAAGAGACGATTTGATGATACGGTGACACAGTTTTTTGATAATTATTAATAGAAAAAACTATTTTGGATTCTCTTATAAAACTTTATCCACTAACATTCTTTACATACAATAGATTATACCCAAGTCTTATTAAATTATCAACTAAGTTATGTCATTTATTCAATTACTCCTTTGGGTTATTGTAATGCAGATATATTTTATTTAATATATGATTTAATTACCGTCTAGGTAAAGTTAGATAACTAAACAAACGTGCAACGAAAAGAGATTTATAAGATATTACAGCCGTTTCATTGACCAAACGCCAAACCCATTCATTGTACATTCTAAATATTTAAGTTCTGAATATTTTTATTCTAAAACTCCCAAACCGCTTTATAGTAAAAGACTAGTTTGTTTTCATCAGACTATTTGTTGTAAAACGTGTTTCAATTTAATAAAACAAATATAACTCAAGTATAATCTATTTTGGACTTCTGTAACAGTATTGTAGTCATCTATAAAAGTTATCCATTCTAAGTAGGCGGTCCATTAGCCGTCGGAAAGTCCAACAATGTCGTACAGTTATTTCAACGAATACTATAAAGAGTTGGAAAGTCGGATGGTCTATTTAGGAGTTGCCGACAGACTGCAAAGTCGATTAGGCATTGTTCAGACTAAGTTCCTAAGCACATACCTGGTGTAATGAGATATTCGAATGTGGACGGTGTTTTGTTGATGAACTGGTCAGAGACATATGTACATGTATAATTTAATATGGAATACTATTTGGTCTCTGTATTCACTTTTCGAACAGCTGAAGTTTCAAACTATGAATTTATATTACATAATAAATGACCTTTATTAATATTCGAATATCCTTTTAAAGATTTCGATACTTGAATTCTTGTTGAGTTAAACATCATTAGTTCAGATATTTTATATTTGAAAATGAGTTATTCTTATCGGCCCGTATAGGTTAATTTTAGACGGGGTAAGCCAAAGAACGTGGGGACCTACTAACCCGGGTAGTCTAGACTTTTATTTCTGTTACCTGATACTAAACGATATGAGCTAATTTGTTATTCTAGATCTTAAGAGCGGACTGCTTTCTCTTGCTATAGACTTAGAGCCAATTATAGGTCTGAAGAAATTAAAATGGGCAGAACATTAAAAACCTCTTAGCTACCTACATCTGACTCAGTTTAAAGCAAAATAAAAGTTGTACGAAAATTAGGTGGTAAATATAAATTTTAATCTGAATGAACATAGGACATAAATTAACTTAAGCTTGGATATCAGGGTCTGAATACTAATATTTGGAGTCTAAAATCAGAATGAAGGGTACCTTAATGAAATTGGTTCACAGTATAAAGTGATACATTTGTGTCTTTAGCAATACTTAGCGGTTATAATATAAGAGTCAGTAATTTCTTCAAATTAACATGAGCGTCTGTGCACTAATTAGATTTATCACCATTCATGTATCGTCTTCTTTAAGCGTCGGTTA